>JAMWET010002814.1:487500-497500 GCA_024036415.1 Prochilodus magdalenae | reverse complement strand
CCTTAACCTAATGGAGGACAACCTTTGGACTTGACATCTGACATCAGTACCTGACCTCACACATGCTCTTTTGATTGTATCACACTGCAAAATCTAATAGAAAGCTTTCCCATTAGAGTGTCGGCTGTCATAAAAAAAAGGGGGTTTGGACAGCTCCAAAATCATGCCCATGGGATGTCCCAACAAGTTCACATAGGTGTGGGGGGTCAGGTGTCCACATACTTTTGGCCAACATTAGTGTAATATTTTAGGACCACATACAAAAATGTTTCAAAGCTGTTTTTTAAAGGATTAGATCAAGAAAAAATCAGATCAGTGTCACAAACTCTATATTGTAAGCATAGCCTCAGATGTGACTGCTCAAGGCTGCAGGCTGCAGCAGAGCTGTGCAGGCACGCCGCTGACATTGATGCTAAAGCTAAAGGAATAGGTCAATGTGTCTGCAGATTCGTAAACATCGCCGCAGACAAAATCTTGTCGCCGTCCCGTGTCACGCGGGATTTGACGGGCCGATGGGATGTGGCGTGACACGGGGTCAGAGTGGCAGATGTCCACGAACAGTGTCTGGCAAAACGCAGCACTGGGTGCATGGGGGTAACGTCAGCATCAGCCTACAGCACGCAGGAGAACAGAGGAGCAAATTACTGTCATTAGGATGACAAATGCCTGGGTCCCTGAACAGGCTCTATACGTATACTTAAGGGCTAAAGAGCAGCATTACATAGTGACAACTTCAATAAAGGGTCTCATGCGGAGACTGAGGGGGTTGTATAGCAATACCAAGCTACTCCGCAGGGGTTGCCCAAATTGTCATGACTCAGTGAGCTACTCAGGGATATCACTGACAGGACGTGTCATTTAGGAGCCTGAAGAGCCACTGACAATCTCAAATATGTGTTAACATGCAGTGACAGCAACACCAATTGTATTATTGCAAGTGTCATATTTTAGAACAACCAGCTCTAAGTAAACAGATGCTAAAAGATTCTGTGGGGATGACAGCTGAAAAATCACAAGGGTCAATCAAGCAGTCAAGTCAAGTGTGTCCTTAACTCTAAAGGGAATAGCCATAAATAGGTACTGTACTTAAGCAACTGAGCTCTGTAAGGACACCAGGAAATGTTACACGGCATCTGCTTGGGAATCCTGTTGCATGCCTGTTTGCGAAGTTAATCCCTCAAACCTGTAATGAGTGACATTAGCTTTTGCTAAGATGTATAATTTCCTAGCACAGACATGAATATAATATTTATACACTGAGCGTCTGTTAAATAACCGCACCCAGAAGAGTCAACCAACAGGATTCACACTTGGTGGTTTAAGGCTGACCTTGTGAAACAGGCATGTGATATAAGCCAGGATGGGCCCTGATCTCTGTACCTGTACAGCCACCATTGCAGACATGCAGTGAGCAGTGATGTCCTCCGTGAGTCATCTGTTAGCGCCAGCACCATAGCTGCATGACGCAGGACTACATGCACACAGACCGTTACAAAGGCTCCCCTTAAGACCACATCAACACTGCCCAAGACTACAACAGTGTTGTGCCAGACTGTCATGGAGTGACTCAGAACGGCAGTGGGTGACCACACAGGGTCGTTGGATGACCAATGAATCTTTATGTGGAGGCACCGTGGTCAACGCCAAGATGAACGGTTAGTTGTCATGTGTCCACCCCTACCGCACAACATGCAGGAACTGTGTGAGAATGTTCAAGCTGCATGGGATGGATTATCACACCATCAGGAACCTCTACAGCTCCATACCGAGACGTCTGGCATGTTGCGTTAGCAAACATGGTGGCCCAATGCCATACTGAGAGACAGACTTCTATATGTGTAGCTCAGTGAATATTACCCATATCAGTCTAAATGTATCATCATGTATTGTGCCAGGTAACCTCTATCTTCCCTTCCTTCCCAACAGCACTGCAACCCCACACTTCCTTCTGGGTGCAACTACTTCTACTGCCATTGTTATTCTCAGAAACAGCCGATTGTATAAGGCTTATTGTAGGTGCCCAGGCACAGCCTCCGGTGGGTGAAGCAAATCGACCTGTCCGATGAAACATTTTGCAGCAGAAACAGGAAATAAATGGTTCACAGGTGGGATTTAGGGCTAAGTTGTAAATATTTGACTGGCCGTATGAAACG
The DNA here is from genome assembly GCA_024036415.1 of Prochilodus magdalenae. Classification (NCBI taxonomy): domain Eukaryota; kingdom Metazoa; phylum Chordata; class Actinopteri; order Characiformes; family Prochilodontidae; genus Prochilodus; species Prochilodus magdalenae. The sequence goes on along the minus strand of JAMWET010002814.1, from coordinate 495,347 downwards.
GTCTCAGCGGTCCCTAGCTTGAGACCCCTGCTTTTATATGTGTGACATCCACAAAGCCAGCCATGACAAACCATCACTGGCCTGAGGAATAGCGTTCCTATTTGTCGTGGCACGGATAAGTGATCTCAGCAACCGAACGACAGCTGACATTTCCCTCTTGCTTATTTTCGGTTCCATGGTATCGATCTCAGGTGACCCCTGCTGCTGGCGAACAGATCCAAACCAGCTCCCTATTGAAGAACAGGTTGTGGTAGTGTGTAAGTGTTTAATGCGCAGGGCACCCCCCCTCCTTTGTGTACACACTGCCTCTTGTGGTGTCTGCAGTTGGATAAAAGCTGCCCGTGGAGAAAGGGTTGCTGGGTAATGGTGCGAGGGCAGGATTCCCCTTGCAGATGGCTTCATTAGATGCTAGGGGCGACTGTGCGTGGATCGATAGTGTTGCTCCGGGATCGATTGATCTTCTGTGGCGCAGAAGTGAAATCCTCTGTGCTCAACCTGCTCACAGAGTGGAGAAAACGGAGGGGGCTTGTGTGGGAGGGGGAATATCCTATTAATTAGCCAAGGAGGCCCAGTTGCGAGAAGGGGGTATTGCTGAAGAGCTACCATGCTCATAACAGAGGGGGAGTAGATGTGTGTTAGCTGTTGGCCTTGATGATAGTGTGTGTGTGTGCTTAAGTATGTTTTGTCTTTGGCAGCAAGCCTTGATTCTCCAGTGGTCCACACTAGAATTAATAGCTCAGCTGCTTTCCAAGCCCAGCAATTACAGTTATTAAGATTAGGTAATTGACCCAGTGGGCTCTTGAGTGCTACTGAGTATCTTCACTTCACAGGAAAAAGCCAAGCAAACATAAAGCTATTTTGGAATTATGAAGATGCGGTGACCTCTTAACGACCTGAAAGGACTAAGCAGATTTTGCTCCCATATGACTTGCAGAGAAACTTCATTGGTATGGGTGAAAAGTGGTGAAAGCTTCAGCAACATAGCAATACAGAATAACACTGCGTACTGTAACAAGCTTTAGATTAGAGCTGTACAGAATATCCTTAGTCTTTGTAGTGCATCAAAATCTTTACTCTAATGTTAACTACTTCATTGCCACACCAAGGAAACCTCCATGGATTGAACCTTGTAGGACCATTAAGTCCCTCAGAATGCCACATTTCTTTGATGCACCAACACATCTGATTCAGATCATCAGGAGCTTCATAACACCTTCTTGAGGGAAAGAAATGGTGGGATATGGTGCTAAAAACTTGACATCACGAAACATGCAAATGCCTTATCGCTGCACCTGACTGACTATATAAGATCGTCCTGTTCTGACATTCTGATTCTGTTGTGTTGGGAGCATCCTTTGCAAGCCCATTTGAGCCGTTTGAGAGTTTGAGAGAGGTTGCATTAAAGGGCTTGGGGAAGCGGGATGGTCTTATCAACATATTGAGCAATGCTGGTCATGCGGATTCTACCAAAGCATGCCGTTGGTGGCAGTGGATAGAAGGTGGCACACACCAGTTACATGAAGGGTCTGGGAGACCCACACGAACCATAAAGAGAGAGAACCAACAAATTGTCCAACATGGGCGGAATGTCCCAACAGTCAGCGAGCAGCCCTCCATGAGTCACCCTGTTAGTGCCAGCACCACTGGCAGATGCACAACTACGTGTACACAGACTGTTACAATGACTGCCCTTAACACCACGTCAACATCGCCATAGACTGCAATAGTGATGTGCCAGACTGTCATGGAGTGATAGAATTTCATTTTCAGTCTTGCTCATCATTTTGTCTTGGTGGAGACAACCAACGAATCTGTGGCACCCTGGTCGGCCTCAAGACGAGCAGTTTGTTGTCATCCATCCAGAAGGCCTGGTGTCACTCCACCTCCACCCCTACCGCACCATCTGCAGGAACTGAGTGAGAAAATTTAAACTGCATGGGATGGGTTATCACAGGACACCATTAGGAACCTCTACAGCTCTATGTTAAGACTGACATCATCTGGCATGGTGGCCTGATGCCGTACTGAGAGACCCTACTTCTGTATGTGTAGCTCATTAAATATTGTCCATATCAGTCTGAATCATTTAATGATCCTGGTAACCTTTACCTTCCTTCCCAACACCACTGCAGTCAGGCACTTCCTTCTGGGTGCAGCTCTTCTTTTGAAGATTAGTGTATATGTGCATTTTAAATCTGACGCCAGCAACACATTTCAAGAAACCTGGTGGAACATCTCAACTAATCAAACTAATCACATTCATCCGCAACAGGTCAGGAACACGACTGCATATAAACGAGCATCCCAGAGACGCAGAGTCTTTCAGAACTCTGGAGGGGTTCACCACTCTTTGGTCTTTGTGCCTTTGTGAGGCCTGTCATACGTTCCTTCAGAAGGATCCTGTAACATGGGATAAGGCCTAAGTGGACAGGATCACGCCTGTCACCAATCTATCCACCCGGACATGACGGCAGCCTGTTGGACAGGAGTAGAAACTGGGTTTTCCATCATTGTATATGTGGGTGAAAGATTATCATTCAGGAAGGCCTGTCTGTGCCGGACTGAGCGACTTTAGCTGATGACATGAAGATGTACACGGTGGGCGCTATCCTTGCTGACCGACTCCCACCACTGGCACTGTGTTCAGTTTTAATACCAAAGCAGATCCGCATTATAAGACTTTTCATTCGTAATGATGAATCAGCAGTTGTGTATGTAGATTTTCTATTTTACATATCATTTGCATAAAGCTATAACTGCTTTGTCCAAGTCGGTCTTTTTTGGGGGTTGGGGGTTGGGTGGAGACACCTGCAGGCACTCTCACCCCCACCTTGCTCTCTCATGCTGGCTCTCTCTCTCTATCTCTCTCTCTGTCTCTCTTTTCTATCTCTCTCTCTGTCTCTCTTTTCTCTCTCTCTCTCTCTCTCTGTCTCTCTTTTCTCTCTCTCTCTCTCTCTCTCTCTCTCTCTCTATCTGTCTCTCTTCTCTCTCTCTCTCTCTCTCTGTCTCTCTTTTCTCTCTCTCTCTTTTTTTCTCTCTTTTTTCTCTCTCTCTCTCTCTCTCTCTCTCTCTTTTCTCTCTCACTCTCACTCTCACTCTCTCTCTCTCTATCTCTCTCTCTCTCTATTTTCTCTCTCTCTCTCTCTCTCTCTCTCTCTCTATCTGTCTCTCTTTTCTCTCTCTCTCTCTCTCTCTCTCTCTCTCTCTCTCTCTTTTCTCTCTCCCTCTCTCTCTCTCTCTCATCTCTCTCTTTTTTTTCTCTCTTTTCTCTCTCTCTCTCTCGCTCCCTCTTTTTTTTCTCTCTCTCTCTCTCTCTCTCTCTACCCCTCTCTCTCTCTCTCTCTCTCTCTCTCTCTCTCACACACTCTATATCTCTCATTCTCCTCCTAAAGTTTTAGGCCTGCTGATTTCTATCAGTAAGCTTTTGCCTTAGTTAAGCTTTTGAGGGTATTTGTGTTTGTGGGCATGTGTAGATCAGCTTAGATGATTTTCTCGATGGTTCTATAATCTTGTTTTTTCTTATTCAAGTTCATAATATTTATTTATTTCACTTTTAGGACTTTGGTATGATCTACAGCACAGCCGGTGTATGTAAAACAACAAACCCACTAAATCAGTAAGCTAGGGGTTATGGAAAAAACGTCAGGATGTTTACCATAACACCCATATTTAATACAATACTGAACTATGTTTTATAATACGTTCCCAGCGGCTTAAAAGGTGTTCTCCAGTGTTGTGTAAAGCCCTCTAATAAATAAAGCGACATCATTATCAGACCTCCCGCAGTAGCTCAGCATCTGCAGGATAAACACAAGTTGTAACAGGCAAAAACAAATTCCATGCTCTTCCCTGAAACAGCTTTAAGTTATGTACTAATGATTTTGTGTGCCTTTTGATATCATCACCGACTTGCTTTTTTCCCAATCTCTTTCATAACGGAGGGCAATTAACTGCAATTATACACTAAATATTTGAGCAACTCCAGACGGTTCTCTCACTTCATAGCGGAGTTTTCCTCCATAATAACCTAACAGCACGATACCGCGGATGAATAAATAATTGAGATTACAAAACTGCGATCGCAGTAACTGACTTAATGGGAAATCCTCTTATTGCCTCGCCTTAATTTTATGATCTAAATATCATCTCTGAATATGTTAGTTCCTGTTCCATTTCATCTGGGCCATGTTATTCATTATGCAGATATAAGGCAGTGTGAACCAAGTCTTAGCGTTTCGGAGCCGCCGGGAGGAATCCTGAGAAGTTCAAACACAGCCCAGGCAAACAATCAGCGGCCTGTCGGCGCCGGATGTTGTCCCTTTTTCCCTGTTTTCTTTCTTCGCTCTGGGATTGGAACGAGAGAGATTACGAGTCGATTTCAGCTCGCGTGGTTATGTTTAAAGCCGCCATTGTTTCGTGGCGAAGGGTAAATAATTAAGAGATCAACCCCCGGCAGCAATCCATATCCCTCCCCCACCATGAGCCTAAGCTCTACATGAGAGGAGGCACCCCGGGATTTCAACCTGCATTAAAACAAGCAATCATGTCCAAGATGCTGGGGCTAAATGAGGATCTTTCTTCTCCGTACGCGAGCTCGTTTTCCTTTTTAGTCCATTCTTGCGCTCGCACATCCTGTCGGTTCTGAAGCATAAAGAGATTTGCGTCTTAAAAGCAAACCCAGGCAGGCAGAGGCTAAAAAGCACAATTTAATAAGCGCCAAGATGCTTCCATCTTTGCTCAGAGGAGATAAGTTGGAGCGCGGCATTGTGGGTAGGCTGGAGGGCTCACGGAAGGAGACATTGTCGGTAGGTTGAAGGCCCATAGCTGTTTGTTTTGTAGACGTATGGGCGCACGTTCAGCGTGTCTTAAATCCCATTTTATACGTGCGGAGGGAGAGAAAAAAAAACAGGGGAAAAACAAGACTTCTCTCTTCAGTCTTGAAGGTATTTGGCATGTTCACTTTATGCTTCCTGAGAGATAAGGGAATTCAACCAGCCTGTGCTTTCCCATGTCCTCTTTCAACAACCCCCCCCCCCCACCCTCAACCACCAGCAAAACTGCATCCGTGCCGTGGAATTAAACGCAGCCCAACTTATTTATTTATTATTTTATTGGATTTTATTTTTATTACCATTCATCTGCCGGAAGATGGGAAAAAAGGGCGCCAGGAAGGCACACCTCAGACACCTGTGACTTATAACGCTCCCAGCCGCGCCTTTGATTGATTTTTTTGACAGAAAAGTCCTCATTAGGTCGCTACAAATGGCATGAAAAGAGCGCGGTGCCGGGAAGGGAAGAGCGAGGGGAAGGCACATCCGAGTGCAGAGCAGGGAAAGGGGAAGAAAAGACGAAAAAAGAAAAAAAAAAGTTTGCTTGCTTTTTGACACTTCGTCGTCGGTGTTTTCTTCTTTTCCACAGCTCCAGTTCAAAGCCGGCACCGCGCATGCGCCTCGGTCACATGACCGCACGGCACCCACCTCTGTTAATTAAAATGGGAGACTATAATGAAAAATCCAGGCGAACCTCTGCGGCTAATTATCATGTCTTTGATTGCCAAAGTGCGCGGAGAGACCGAGAGAATGAAAGAGGTAGAAGTGAAAGAGAGGGAGGCTCAGGGCAGGAGAGCAGGAAAGGAAAGAAAAGAAACAGAGAAAGATAGAGGGGGAGAAAAAAGCCTATGCTGGGGAATTAGAGGAGGGATGACGGTGGAAAAATGAAAGAGGAGTTTTGACTGTTCCCTCAACATGGCATCCGCTTCCACAGTTGGATTCAAAGGCTGTTTTCTTAATTAAAGGCTTTAATTAGAAAGGGGCTGGGTCGCCTGAAGACAACACGCGGGGGGACTTATCGGCAGTCGTTTGATTGGGAAGATGGGATAGATAAACAACAGTTCGACTTCGCCTGTCTCCGATAAGTTTTGACTGCTTCTCTTTTGCTCGCTGCACTTTCTCCCAGACTTTAACTTTGCCTCGTGACAAGCCAGCCAGATGTTTTAGGCTTGTGACATCTCATAAACCAACATTGGTAAAATAAGCAAAACCGAGCTCCTGAGTGGCTAAGCAGTGTGCGCACAGGCTCCATCGCTGGGATAGCATGTTTGGCACTTGGTCTTACTCCCTTGAGGTAGGTCGGGTGGCTTTTCTCAGAGTGCTAGCCAACACGATTTGCTGACATTACAGAAGTGGGGGTTAGTGTTCTCCTCCAAGCGGTTTTAGCTGTCTAGTGTTTTACCCTCCCGGCCTGGTGGTATCATCAAATGTGCAAAAGCGTATTAGCGTATTTTAGGGCTGCACCCTATCCCAGCCGAAACACCCCGGACCATCCATCGCAGGGCAGACACACACATTCAAACCTAGGGGGCAGGTTAGCATCTCCAGATACTGAGAGGGAGACCATGCCAATTCCAGACAGAAGGGACCATGGAGGCCCCAGCTGGGAATCAAAATCAGACGTATAATAATTTGATTCATCAGTAAATTATTTATTTATTTATTGTTTGTTTAATTAATGAATTAAAGTAAAGTTCTCTAAAGTTCAGGCTGCTCTGTCTTCTGCGTGTTCATGCCCTGTAATGATTCTGTCACACCCTGCCCTGTCCTGTTCATGTTTATCTGTCTTATCTGGCTTCCTGTTTCTGTCTTGTCATGTCCATGTGCTGTCTATCACTCTGTTCCATGTGCTTCTGTTTGTTTTGTTCTTTTGCTCCTCCTTTCTCCGCCCTCTTGTCACCTTGTCTCACCTGTTTCTGGCTCCGCCCCTTCCCACGTGTCTCTCGTTAGCCCTTGTTGTTTTATACTCCATGTTGTCCCCTTTGTTCTTGCTTGGTGTTCTTGCTTCTCTGCTGGTGTCTCGTTTCCATGCCCATGGTCTTGTCTCCTTGTCTGTAGGTTTTGTATTCCTTCTGGCCTGTTGTCTCCCTCCTGGTCGCTTGTCCCCATGTTAGTTATTTCTGTAAGCTGGTTTAATGTCTCTTAGTTTTCTGCTTCCTTGGTTTTGTTTTGTCAAGAGTTGTTTGGTTTAGTTTCTTCTTGTTTTGTCTTGCATTTGCATCCCGTCTCCACGTCCTGTCTCTGTGTAACAGATTCTCCTACTGGGGTTCCTACAAATTGTACAGAAATCAGCAGCACAGTTCCTAACAAAAACATAAAATAGAAGTAATACCTCCAATCTTAAAGAGCTGCACTGGAGAAAGAGAAAGCTCTGCTACAGGTCTATAAAGCTCTACATCATCAAGCACCAGCTCAAATCACAGAATGCCTCTCTGTTTATGGTCCATCTCGTGATCTTAGGTCTGGAGATACCAGCAGTGGCTAAAATCCCAGTCTACAGGAAACTCTCAGAATTGTGCCAGGGAAGGGCATCCACCAAACCTGGCCCAAGAGTATTTGGACATTGATGTGGACTACATCCAGAACCTTGTCCAGTGCATGCCAAACCCAGTCACAGTACTGGATGATTCGTGCCTGTGGTGGTATTACACACCATTAGGCGTGTTTCAGTTTTTCTGCTTATTAACATATTAATTACAGAATGAACCAAATGTGGACGGAACATGTTCATCGCTTCATCAAGGCCATACGTGGGTCGTGTCCAGAGTGAAAGTAAAAGCGTCGCAGTGCACTTTAAGATTGCTGTGTGCCAGCCCTTCTGTGGAGTAAAACTGGCTTAAGAATTCAATAAGGTTGCATAAGAATGTTGTTAATCTCGCAGGGTGAGATGAGCTCCACTCTTCAAGACAGAATACACAATACAGTTTAAAAATAAAAAAGAACAATGCCTAAAAAAGTCTGACATGTACCTGACATGGTAACGATGTCGGTGATATGTGTGTAATAACCCTGTTGATT
>JAMWET010002814.1:380000-482500 GCA_024036415.1 Prochilodus magdalenae | reverse complement strand
GTTCTGGAGAGTCGAATGCTTATCGCAACAAGTTAATACTAATTGACAGACCAGTAGAGCAGCCTCAGGCTGGTTGAATCATGCCTCTGAGGTGATTATAAGCCTTCACTTTCACTGAAATGAATGCGGACTCTCTGTTTTCTCCCCCTCTTCCGCAGCAACGTGCAATAGAATTCCTCTTTTCCCTCGGTGCTGTTTCCATCTTTGACTCAGAATCAATCATTTTTAATTTATCAAGGGGGATTTGTGTCACGATGCCTGATATGAGTACCAATAAGGAACAGGGGAAGGGAGTGAAAAAAAAAAGGGAACCCATGCAAATCTCTTGGCTGATGCGATTAGTGTTGGAAACCAAATCAAGGCTGACTTGAATAGACACAGAACACAAAATCATATTAGGGTGAATTCGATGTGCATGGCTTTACTTTCAGCATTCTCTCTCTCTCTCTCTCTTTCTCTCTCTCTCTCACCCTGTTTTGCTCTCACTTTTTTTTTTTACTCTTACTGACCTGGAAAATGTCTCTTCATGGAATTCATTGGATTTCCGGAGCCTGAGAACATACCAAGAGGTACGCTTAGATGGCCAGCTGTGGCTGGTTCCCAAAAGCTCCAAGCCACGCTGAGCATGGGCCACCATGTATTCGAAAGCAGTACTGTAGTAGGTACTTAACACTAATGGGTATGAAATACAAGGGGTCCTGGGAGTCCTGAAAACAAACTCATGTTATGCTGGAAAAATAGATGCTGAAATACAAATTCAGGGAAAGCTCATTGTTTGAGCTTCTGTCGCTGGTATTCTTAACAAACTAGAGCAGCACTGGCCTGTTTGGGGTGGTGCTGTAGCAAATTACTGGCTGTAGCTATGCTTGAGAAATCTGAAAACTTTCCCAATTCCTCAAAAAGAGTTTGGTGGAAAGACCAGCATTTATTCCTCAGGTCTCAGACGGAAGGCCGTACAGGAGACGTGCTGTTGGGTCATTTGTGTGCTGGCTGTGTCACGAATGTACAGGGGTTGGACAATGAAACTGAAACACCTGGTTTTAGACCACAGTCATTTATTAGTATGGTGTAGGGCCTCCTTTTGCGGCCAATACAGCGTCAGTTTGTCTTGGGAATGACATATACTGCGTCCTGCACAGTGGTCAGAGGGATTTTAAGCCATTCTTCTTGCAGGATAGTGGCCAGGTCACTACGTGATGCTGGTGGAGGTTCGTCCTTCTTGGTGGTATGCTGACATTACCCTGGATACCGTGGCTCTTGATACATCACAAAGACTTGCTGTCTTGGTCACAGATGCGCCAGCAAGACGTGCACCAACAGTTTGTCCTCTTTTGAACTCTGGTATGTCTCCCATAATGTTGTGTGCATTGCAGTATTTTGAGCAGAACTGTGCTCTTACCTGCTAACTGAACCTTCACACTCTGCTCTTACTGGTGCAATGTGCAATTAATGAAGATTGGCCACCAGGCTGGTCCAGTTTAGCCATGAGACCTCCCACACGAAAATGACAGGTGTTTCAGTTTTATTGTCCAACCCCTGTATCTGTTCACATACTTGCCTATGTGCCACACATTTTATGGCCGGCCTCCTCTAGAGGGCAGCCCACTTTGTTTGTCCAGCATCCTCTGCCGTGTACTGACATAACAGTCTCAGATTTGATTCCATACATTTTTGTAGGTTTCCATATTCAGATTTTTAAAATACACTCATCGTCAAACTACATTCACATATAGCTGCACCCAGAATGCATCAGGTCGGTGATGAGTCTTTCTTTTTTTGTCTTGATTTAGACGACCAACAAATCTGTGTGTGGGGGCACTGTGTTTAACACCAAGATGAACGGTTTGTAGTCACACGCCAAATGTCTGGAAGGCCTGGTGTCACTCCACCTCCACCTCTACCGCACCATCTGCAGGAACAGTGTGAGAATATTCAAGCTGCATGGGATGGATTATCACAGGACACCATTAGGAACCTCTACAACTCCATGCTGAGACGTCTGGCATTAGCAAACATGGCGGCCCGACCCCATACTGAGAGACATTACTTCTGTATGTGTAGCTCAATAAATATTACCCATATCACTCTACACTTATCCTCATTTATTGTTCCTGATAACCTCCATCTTCCTTCTTAGTAGCACTGCAATCCCACACTTCTCTTTGGCTACAGGCATTCTTTTGTCGTTGTTTCTGCTGTTTTGATGTCGCTGAGTGCCTGCACAGCACTGCCCCTAGCGTTTATGTGTGTACTGCACCTTGAGTAGGCGCAGCTTAAATTTCTATGTATATGCACAACCAATGCACCAAATGGACGTGGGATTCGTAAAGCAGCCATCGCTGTATGTAAACGTCTAGTTGACAGCAAGTACATCTCCAGCCTAGGATCTCCATTATTGTGTGGAGGAGCGTGGTTGGTGTGGTACAGCGGATAACATCACTACCCGCCAGGAAGCTACTGTCCCTTGTAGGGGACTGGGGTTCGAATCCTGGTCTGGGTGACTAAGCTGTGCTATACCAGTAAGAGTCTATGGGCAAGACTCTTAACACTACGCTGGCCTACCTGTAACACTTTGTAAGTCGCTCTGGATAAGAGCGTCAGCTAAATGCCACAAATGGAGGAGCTACTGAACTAGCAAAGAGTGATTTGGACCCCTGGTTCCCATCACCACCCCTGTGAAGATTTATGATTCATTAAGTTTCTCTAGAACAGCGCACACCACTTTGGATAACTGTTACATCTTAGGGATTTAATTATCCATCAAGTTGGAAAATCAGTGGATTCTGCGACTTCACAAGGTACAAAAAACATCTGTGTGGTTACTTAGGCATGCGATTTACAGGGGTTGGACAATGAAACTGAAACACCTGTCATTTTAGTGTGGGAGGTTTCATGGCTAAATTGGACCAGCCTGGTGGCCAATCTTCATTAACTGCACATTGCACAAGTAAGAGCAGAGTGTGAAGGTTCAGTTAGCAGGTAAGAGCACAGTTCTGCTCAAAATACTGCAATGCACACAGCATTATGGGAGACATACCAGAGATCAAAAGAGGACAAACTGTTGGTGCACGTCTTGCTGTCGCATCTGTGACCAAGACAGCAAGTCTTTGTGATGTATCAAGAGCCACGGTATCCAGGGTAATGTCAGCATACCACCAAGAAGGACGAACATCCACCAGCATCATGTAGTGACCTGGCCACTATCCTGCAAGAAGAATGGCTTAAAATCCCTCTGACCACTGTGCAGGACTTGTATATGTCATTCCCAAGACGAACTGACGCTGTATTGGCTGCAAAAGGAGGCCCTACACCATACTAATAAATGATTGTGGTCTGAAACCAGGTGTTTCAGTTTCATTGTCCAACCCCTGTATATGATGCATTACTTATATCGCTCCAGTGCAAAACTAAAGAAGCAACCTTGGGACACCAACCATGGCTTGGATAATTGCCTACGCTGAGAGAAAAGGGGATGACTGTTTACATTTGATTTCTGAATAAACCATTTCTGTCAGGCATGTTTCTGTAAACAGAAGCAGAACTGCCTTGAGTCTCTGCGAGTACAGACTGCCTCCTGGGTCACTCCACGACATGCACGTGTCTCTGATAGGGAACAGACTGATGGAAACGTGTCTGTGTGAGTGCGTTTGTGTTTGATAGAGTGAAAGGATGAGTCACCGGGCTTCACAAACTGGGCCAGGTCCTCGGCGTGAGGTTCCCCAGCACAGATGGCCTTCCCTGCAGGGTGGGATAGGGAAAGGGGACTCCCCCCTCTGCCTCCCTCTACTGTAGAAGGTCGAACTGCCCGGGCACTTAGGTGCAACCAGCCACTGAGCGAGGGCTGTGCAATGTCACACTGCTCCCACATCCAGACACCCACAGCAAAATGTACATGTTAAAAAAAACTCTTCATTCCCAAAGTGACCTCAGTCCTCGATATGGACGGACCACTCTCAGGAAGGCCCGGAAAACACTTTAGCGCCCACAGCTAAAGCAGGATACAGCTCATACAGTCTAAGATGCCATATTTGCCCAAAACTCATTTAAAGGGTGGCTTTATGGATAAGAACCAGCTCCCATTTCGGATGTGACCTATGTCTCAGGCAATTTTCCTAACCGTTGAACTGGGGTCATGAGTGTTCAGACATTCCTTTATGTTCAATTAGGCTGCAGAACAGAGCGTGAGCTGCTCTGATGAATGGAGGCTGCTGGTCTGTGCGGTCTGGTGACTGTAGGGGTGATTCTCTAGGCTTCCAGAATGTGCTCAGGGATGCCAGATCAGTAGAGAGACACACAGATGGCCAGGGTTGTTCCCTATCCGTGAGATTTGGGAGTGTTCCTGAGGCAGGATTAGTGTGGCTCCTGCTGTCGTAGGGACAGGTTTCGATGAAAAACAGGTCAGAGAAGGTAAACAAGCCACTTTGAAGAGAAGGTGGAAGTGTAAGAGAGAAGTTTTCCCGGTTTGACTTAATTCTGCCTTTGGGAAATTTGAAAGGGAAGCACGTCTGCACAGAGCACAGATTGGAGCGAAGCACACTGTTGGTGGTTTTGCAGTGTTAGGAACTATGGAAAGTGGTGAATAACTTGGAAAGCCAGAAGGGTGGGGCACAGAGGAGTGGGATTTGTAGCCAACAGGGGTGCCCAACCATGCATGTGCAGATCTTCTGGCTGAGATTAGTTCCAACTCTGATCTAACACACTAATCCTGGGTTTTTAAGGATCATCTCACTATAGGCATGTATCCAACAAGGAATCTAGAATCGTAGTTGCTGAGCAAGGCTTGCAGATCTTATTGTACGCTGGCTCTGTTTTCCTGCTTGCATTGCTGGTGTCCATAAAATTAAGCCATCCTGTTATGCTCTTATCCACAGAAGCAAACACAGGGGGTCATCCTCACTCATTTACCCATCTCCTAAACCACTTTATTGTTCTGGGTCATGGGGGTTGCGGTAGCCTTTTCCCAACGCTCATTGGGTGGAAGGTAGGAAACACCCTGCAAACAGCCTGCAAGTCCATCACAGTGAGGACACACTCACTCACACATCTAAGGGCAATTTAGCATCTCCAGTTCACCTGACAGCATGTTGTTGGACTGTAGGAGGAAACCCACAGAAAGGACAATGGACGCTCCGGCCGAGATTCAAACCCATGCCCTTCTTGCTGTGAGGCAACAGCTCCAACTGCTGTGCCACCATGTCGCCCGCTTGAATGTCTCGAAATCAAGATTCTGAGGGTCCCTGAAATGACTATTATGTAATTATGCTATTTGTGTGACAACAACAGAAACTGCAAATACAAATTCAGGGGATGGTCCTTGTTTAGCTGGTGAGTTCTATTCTTTGATATTGTCTTTAAATACAGATGGTGCATATGTTGTCCTCGCTAAAAATGGTTTTGGCTAACATATTTTTCAGCTAGACAGCTAGCTATGCAATATATATTCCAGAAATCCTTCAAGGAACAAGCATGTTGTTGAATTTGGCAGGATTTAATGACGGAAATATAATTTCTTTGTAAAACTGAAAAAGAACACACATATACATACAGGTAAGTATCTATAAGAACTAACACATAGCTGTTGAACATCCACAAGAAGCTGTATGTATACATATATATAACATACTCCGAAGCCATGTACCAAAGAAATAAATGTCACAAACACATAAATAAAGATATAAGCAGTACAAGACTTACGGATGAAGCCGTTTTCTACGAGTCCATAGCAAACAAAGGAAAGTCACTGGCACTTCCTGTTCCTGTTAATGCACTTAAATGACTATACCACCAGGTGGTGCTAAACAGAATAAAGAAAAGGAAATAAGGCAAAAACAACTACTATCGAAACCAATACAGTGCATGATATACTTTCAAACAACTTTACAGTGTGCCATATTTGTAAATCTGACCTCTTGTCCAGGTTCCCAAGGATAAGTTGGAAAATTGCTACTTCAACAAAAGACGAGTCAATAAATGTATGGCCGAGTGCATTACCAAGCTATAAAGGAGCAATTCTAAAACACAAATAATTTAAACCAAACGTTTTGTGGATTCTAGCATTATCATAAGTTAGCTGCCAGTCAGTGCTGGAGTAGGCAGCCTACATACGTCAAGCGAGTATTTCACACACTGCTTTTAAACATGTGGGTATACTTGTGTTAATAGGACCCATGTTGGTCATACTAAGCAGGAGCTTTCCAGCGATATAAGGTATATGCTGGGGGTGCTGTCTTTTATAAAGCCTTACCAGTGGAGATATCTCCACATACGCAGTTTAAATATAGATATTTTAATGGGATGTTTAAATACCTCAAACCGTCTTATCAAAAATATACCATATATAGAGGGGGTAGGTGGCAGGGGGCAGAGAGGGTAGGTGGCAGGGGGTGCTAAATTGTGCCATAGGTGTGAGTGTGTGTGTGTGTGGATGGCTATGTCTCAGAGTTTGTCCTGTAATGGAGTGGTGGCCTTGTCCAGAGTGTTTCGTGCCTTTTGCCCAATGAGTACTGGGATAGGCTGCATCGTCCCACTTCACCTTAAATTTACCTACTGGTGCTGACATTCAACCTTCACCTGGGTCTGCACTGAATCAACCTAAAGCACAATAAAACATTGACACACTGAGTAACTATGCTGTCCTAATGATATGAGCATGCTAGGTAGGACCACTCAGTGGGTAGAACTAAAAGCTAGAATGCCTAGAACCCAGATTCTGACAAATTGCGGGTCTCATTGCTGTTATTTAGCACATAAGATAAGATAATCCTTTATTAATCCCACAGTGGAGACAGCACAGAGGAAAGAACAGAAGTATCAGGAAATATACAAATAATAATCTATATATATATATAAAGATCTATATATCGTCGCTGTCCAAAGAAAAACATGTATTTCCATTTTTGTTGATTTTTACTTTTATGCCTCATTTGATCACATGCTATGAAGTTTACACTGTGTGGAAATTTCATAAAGAACGGACCAACAGAAATGGCTTAAAACTGTTTGGAAAGACATCTGGTTCCATTGACTCCCATTTAAATCAAATGAGGTTTTTGGCCTCTCTTGTAAAGTTGCCATTTTGGAGATACCTGTTTTTCTTTGGACAGTGACAATATACTGAAGATACAGGAAGATATAAACAAAAATACTAAAACAATTCAAACATAATAAATAATAAAACACAATAAAAAGTAATGGAGGGTAAATCCTTGCCACCAAAGAATCCCAAAACATGAAGAAGCCAAGTAAGAGTGGCATAGGCACTGAGGCAACTTTAGAAAACCTGAGGCCATAGTAACTTCCAGGGAGGAGAGGGCTGGGCTTGGAGGTTCAGTAGGCTGCAATACTCAACTCCACTACTAGAGGTTACACATTGCTCCTTCAAACTTTAAAGAACCAGCACGTTTCAAAGAAGAACCCTTAAATAGGTACAGAACCTTTTAATTAGGGGTGACTATTCCTGGTCCTGGAGATTTATCATCTTGGACGATTTTAGATCCAACACAATATGCTCTAATACGTCTTAATGAACTAAACTGTGCACGGTGGTGGCTCCAGAATCAGGACTGGCCCTCTCTGATCTAAGTTATCTGTAGGTACCTTAGGGAAACATAAGCGGTTCTATGATGATATTGCTTAAGGAACCTTGGTAACACCTATGAACATTTTCCTGATAGAACTGTTCCTGTTCAGGCTATCTGCTGGTTCTGGGAAATTCTCTGAGGAAAGTATTTAGACCGATACCCCGTTTTATCTAGCTGTGGGAGCTGAGATTGAAAACTGTGCTTCAGTTGCTGCTTATATCCGTTTTTTCAGCCACTGTGAAATAGCACTGTGTATCGTCTGTAGAATGTGTTATACATACATGTGGATCGGTGCAAAATCCTCCACTTAACATAAACCATGTTGTGTCGCATCTTGCTGCTCGCAGAATGAAGTCATCTCATCATTACTAGCCAACGGCACAAGGTGGCTTCTCCTTTCCATGCCCTCTTGCCCCAGTAAAATATTTAGTGATCCTGGCTAGTAAAGGTGAGCTTCATCACCCTTGTCCAAAGCCATATGTCAGTCTCCTCTGGCAATCCACATCTCGTTTGTCAGACTGCAGTGCGTGGCTCAGCATGTGAGCTACAGTGGGGGAACGTCAGTCCCGCTTAGCACAGAGTGTGACCTCTGGTTGAGAATGTCACTCTGTTTCAGAGCGGTGTTGGGTTAATGAGTCCTTGGGGCTGGTCGCTTGCTCTGTCTCTCAGATTATGTGGTCCACTGAGCCCTCACTTTCAGAAGGATGCTCTCTGCCTTCCACCGTAGAGAGGATGGTGGGTCTGTGAGATAGAAGAGTGTGGATAAAGCTAAGAAGGCTTAAGGGAAGGAAGGACTAAAAGGACTGGCACTGATTGAGAGTTTTACTCTGTAATATAAGGCACAATTCAATTACAATTTAATGACGATGTTGTCATTGATTGCGAGTGTAATTATCAAATAGACAGTTTAATTACAATCTAATGAGGACATTTTTATGAACCTCATGTTCCTCTAGCCTCAAAGCAAGGGGGGATATCGACAGGACTTCAATATTTGGACAGTACTGTTATTTTAGTCTCCAAAAGAGTACTGGAGAAATGAAACATGAACATGAGCTCAAAATGAAGACTTACAGCTTCAGCTTGAGTGTAATTACACTTGTCATCAAAAGAATAGTTGCATAAATAGTTGCATCCAGAATCAACCAACAGGAATGAAACTTGGTGGGTAGATTTGACATTGTGAGACTCATCATGTGAATGATTCAGGCTTGACGTAAGCAAGGACGGGAATTATTGCTGTACCTGACTCTCCCAACAGCTACCACTGTGGACATTCAGCAAACAGTGATGCCCTCCATGAGTCATCCTGGTGCCAGCACAATTAATAGACGACTGCACGACGCAGAACTACATGCAGTGCGCTACAATGACTGGCCTTAACACCACATCACTGTCACTAAAGACTGCAGTGGTGTTGTGCCAGACTGTAACGGAGGGACCCAGAATAGCAGTGGCTCCTTGGGTTGCTTTCACATTTTGCTTTGGGCTGTTGTCTATTGTCATGTTATGTCTCATGAGTTATTAAGCTTTTTGGCTGAATCTGAGCAAATAATAGATCAGAATTCTGATCATATGCATCAGAATTCATCCTGCTGCTTTTGTCAGCAGGTACATGGAGATAAAATACAAGGCAACCGGTTCCAATGGCAGCCATACATGTGCACACCATAACACTACCTCCACCATGCTTCACAGTGGAGTTGGATTTCACTGCATCAAGTCTGATGGAAGTTGCATCTTTTTTCATCTGTCCATTAAATGCTGTTCCAGAATTTTTTTTTTGGCCAGCCAAATCTTGTCCCTCTGGTTTGGAGACTTGCGTCTATGCATTTGCTCTGGTGAGATCTCTTCTTGATTGTTGACCTTCACACCTCCTGGAAGGTGTTCTTGATTTGAACATCTGTGGTGGAAGAGCTTTCCATTGCTGAGGAAAGGATATTTTGTTTTCCATGGTCTTCTGGAGTTTCTGAGTTCACCGGTGCAGTCTTTCTCTTTAATAACATACTGAATGGCTGATGCTGGCCACACTTAATGTTTTACTGTCTCTCTTCGATGGGTTTGTCTCAGCCTGATGATGATGCTTCACTGGCAGTGACAGCTCTTTGAGATCACCTCTAAACTTTTTATTGGTTTACTTGTAAGTGAAATAGTGAGGGAATAACAGACACCTGCCCTGAAACAGCAGAGCATCCGACTGTCCATTTATTTCTGATCCCCTGAAAACGGCCAGAGGGAACTACAGTATGTATAAAATGGTATTTCCTGCTTTGTTCACCTGATTGGGATGTAAATACTCAAAGCTGAAAGCACTTTGGGCAGATAGTCATGATTTCTTATCATTTCCATTATGTTGTGCTAGACGGCTAAAAAAACTCGTGACTTTATCTACATCCAAATACTGACGGATCTGACCCTCGTTTGCTTCTCTTTCGCGCTCATGTTCATGAACAACCTTGTTATCGTTTCTTGTGTAAGATCTAAGTGAAGTATTGCAGTGATGGACTGCCACTGGCTGTTCAAGGACACATCTGCTCTGGTCAACAAGCACACCTCCATTCTAATCTCCAGGCTGTGACATGGTCACCTCTGGGCAGCCGTCAAAGTAAAGCCTCCACACAGGACACATGAAAGTGATACTGCTAAGGTTTACACTTGCCTAAGGCTTGTACAAAATAACTTCTGGCATTACCACTTGGGTTTGATGAGTACCCGTTGTTGGACATGACTGTGCCCTGTTAAAACTCATCTTCAGAGGAATAGCTGCACCCAGAAGGAAGTGCCAGATTGAATTTTCTGATGGGGTTAGAAGATAAAGGTTACCAGGGATGATAAATGATGATACATTTAGACTGATATGGGGAATATTTATTGAGCTACAACCACAGAAGTATCTCTCAGTATGGTGTTGGGCTGCAATTGTTGCTAACGCAACCTCGGTATGGAGTTGTAGAGGTTCCTAATGGTGTCCTGTGAGAATCCATCCCATGCAGCTTGAATATTCTCATGCAGTTCCCGCAGATTGTGTGGTAGGGGTGGAGGTGGAGTGACACTAGGCCTTCTTGAAATGTGACGGGTGACAACAAACTCTTCATCTTGGTGCTGACCACGGTGCCTCCATACTCACTGGTCATCTCCATCAAGTCAAAAGCGGGACTCGTTTCTGAAGATGACCTGCTGCCATTCTGAGTCAATCCAGAAAAGTCTGCCATGACACCACCGTCGTGCAGCCATCTGCAAATGGTGCTAGCAACAGGATGACTCATGGAGGGCAACACTGCTCGCTGAATGTCTGCAATCGTGGCTATTAGGTCACTCCACGCAGGTCGGAAAATATGATGATTCAATTTCACATAAATTTCAACAGGACTAGGAAATCATGTTAGAACCGAGGAGAGTAGATTAAGTAACAGAAATAGATCCATTCTAGGGGGTCTTAAGGGGTTAAACTAAACAGGAATGACTCTACCTATAAATATCTATGGCTGAGTGCTTAATGCCATAACACTGCATTTTGTTGCTGTCATGAGAAAATTGCTCTGGATAACCCATCAGGAGAGGAAGCCGGGTTTAAAGCTGCTTTTGTAACTTCTACAAATTAGAGCATACAGTAAAAACAATTCAAGGCCTGGATACACTAAGCCGATTTCCTCTGACATGATGATTTGCCATTGATTTTCAGAGACACCTCACTGATGCCTCATACCTGAAAACAAGATTTGAAACCTGAGTAGAAAAAAAAGGCTGGAAAGCATCAAACCTTCATCTGGGAACCTGTTTCAAGCAGTGACTAAAAAAACATAAACCTGCCAGTGCAACATTTTCTCTCTTTTTGCAGTAATCTGTTTATATGAAGCACTCTAAAGGACTGCAGTGTATGAAAGGTGCTGTATAAATAAACCTGCCTTGCCTATGTAAGGCTATATAAGGTACTGTGAAAAAAAAAGACCGGCCTTCAATTACACTCATCATCATAAAAAAAACCCCATAATAATAATAATAATAATAATAATAATAATAATAATAATAATAATAATAATAATAATAATATAAACAATAATACGGTAAATAATAATAATAATAATAATAATATATTATAATAATATGAATAATAATACTATTGATAATAATAATAATAATAATAATAATAATAATAATAATAATAAAACATTTGTTCAAAAAGCTGCACCTGGAAAGAATCACCCAACAGGATGAAACATAGAGGTGGGTTCGATTTTGTGAGACATGCAAATGATCCAAGTTTCACGCTGAGCCACGCATATGACGTGAGCAAGGACGGGCCTTTTCACTGCACCTGAGAGTCGTGATCGCGGAGTGAGCAGTGATGCCCACCATGAGTCATCCTTTCAGTGCCAGCACCAGTGGCAGACGGCTGCCCGCACATGAATACATGCACACCGACTGTCAGGTAATGACTCAGAATGGCATCGGGGCATCTTCTGTGACGAGTCCCGCTTTTGTCTTGGTAGAGATGACCAATGCATCCGTGTATGGAGGCCCTGTGGTCAGCACCAAGACGAACGGTTAGTTGTTACGCAGCACACATCCAGAAGTGTCACTCCACTTCCACTCCTACCGCACAGTCTGCAGGAACGGAGTGAGGATATTCAAGCTCCATGGGATGGATTATCACAGGACACCATTAGAAACCTCTACAACTCCATGCTGAGATGTCTGGGCATGTTGGGTTAGCAAACATGGAGGCCCGACCCCATGCTGAGAGACACTACTTCTGTATGTGTAGCTCAATAAATATTCCCCATATCAGTCTAAATGTATCATCATTTACTGTTCCTGGTAACCTTTATCTTCCCTTCCCATAGCACTGCATTCCCACACTTCCTTCTGGGTGCAGCTATTCTTCTGAAGATGAGTTTATTTAATTTTAAGTTAAGTAAGTAAGATTTAATATGAGACATTAAACACAAGATGCATATTTTCAGGAGACAGTTTTTCAGATTTAATAATGCACTTACATAATGTGACTATTCATAAAAACACAACTCCAAATCTAAATCAATGAATTACTTTTTTAGTCCAAGCAGTGACGCATGTCTGTTGGGTCTATTCATCCTGAAATATTCACACAATGTAAAGTGCAGCTGCTGTGTTATTACAATCGTCAAACAGGCTGTAGGAACCTGCATACAGTAAGACATTTGGGATAGTGCAAAGCATTGTGGATCAACCTATCCGCACTCCAGTCACTCCAGCAAAACTCTCAAATTAGTCAGCAATTTTAAAAACAGCTATTCAAAAACAACGTTATTGGTGCTAATCTGAGGTCTCAGACTATACTGCAAAAGCATAACAGTAATTCTATAATATTGAGAAAGCTTTTAGAATTAAAATCTGATTTAGAATTTAGAACCATTTGCCAATCGTGTTTGCACACAGAAAAAAAAAAAGTCTACCACAGTTAACCCATCTGTGAAGTAAAACACCCACATACACACACTAGTGAACACACATACTACGGGGCAGTGAGCACACTCGACAGAAGTGGTGGGCAGCCCTATCCACAGAGCCCAGGGACCAGTTTAGGGATGGGTGCCATGGTCATGTTCTATTACGGCATTTAGCTGACATACAAGGTTAATCATATTACAGGGAGGCCAGTGTAGTGTTAGGAGTCTTGCCCAAGGACTCTTATTAGTGTAGCACAGCGTGGTCACCCAGACCAAGATTTGAACTCCAGTCTCCTACATGTAGAGATGGCACTCTGGGTAGTGGTGTTACCCGCTGAGCTACACTAACCACCATTGGTAAGTGTTCTCTATTGGGTCAGGGAATCAAACCGGTGACCCTTCGTTTACATGGTTCGTTCTCTAAGCCTAAGTAATGGTTTGATTTTGAATCATGAGGTCTACACTGTTAAATACAGATGGTTCTCCAAGAGTTCTTCGAGAAAATGGTTCCAGTTAGAAATACTAGTTAGTTCTTTACAAATTGCTTTC
The DNA here is from genome assembly GCA_024036415.1 of Prochilodus magdalenae. Taxonomy (NCBI): domain Eukaryota; kingdom Metazoa; phylum Chordata; class Actinopteri; order Characiformes; family Prochilodontidae; genus Prochilodus; species Prochilodus magdalenae. Next base: position 468,942 of record JAMWET010002814.1, on the reverse strand, counting down.
AGACTTAATTGGTTCTTTGCATGGTGAAACAGGTCTTCCAGTTAAATTAGAATGTGCCGTATATGGTTCTGTGTAGAACCTTTGATGCTGTTAATTCTATATAGCAGCAAAAGAATTACGAAGAGTAACACAACCCATCTCGGTGCTGTACGAAACCATATGAAGCACGTTCTCCTAAGAACCAGTTCACCATCCAAAGAACCGTTTAAGCATGCGATTGATTCCTTGGGTGTTCAAGGTTCTATATAGAACCATTCTCTAAAGAACCCTTGGGGAACCAAAATTTTTAAGATGATGGATAAACCAACATGTTGGTGTCTAGTACATAACGTTTTACTCTACACTGTATAAGCTGATATTGAATAATGATTATTAATATGACACATGATTCCAAACGTGTGAATGTCTAATAAACCGGCTTCCTCTAAATAACAATCCAACCTGACATGTGAGGACGGTGTTTAGACAGAAGTGGACATTTAAAGACATGATATATTTGACATGTCTCCTATGATATTTAGTTGTCAGAAGTGTGTGCAGGCAACAGGGATCAGCAGAGGGCACAGTCACTGCCAGAGGGGTCGTGTCCAAAGGTCAGATGTCTGACATTTCGCCCATGTCTATCATAATCAGTGAACAGCATCTCCTCTGCCGTCACGTGCTCTCAGCTCAGCTCAGTGTGTGAGATTATTATCGGATCTCACATCAACCCTTCAGTCACCCTCCATAACTATCACACGGAGACTTGTTTAGCTGGATTGCATGCAGTCTGATAGGTGGTGTGGCAGTGAAACCCCCTCACTGTCAGATCAGTAGATTAACTTTGGAAAATGGATGGGATTGTTCACACTGGTGGTGATAGGAACCAGACGGCCAAAGAGTTTGATTCCTGTAAAAGCTACTTCGCAAACACTACTCAGATAAAGTAATTATGAACACACTGCCAGACCCCTGGTTTTTCATCTAAGGTATGTTTTCCAAATCCATGTAGCCCAGAGATACAAGATGGACACAGTCAGAATATATATATACAGGGGTTGGACAATGAAACTGAAACACCTGGTTTTGGACCACAATCATTTATTAGTATGGTGTAGGGCCTCCTTTTGCGGCCAATACAGCGTCTGTCCGTCTTGGGAACGACATATACTGCGTCCTGCACAGTGGTCAGAGGGAGTTTAAGCCATTCTTCTTGCAGGATAGTGGCCAGGTCACTACGTGATGCTGGTTGAGGTTCGTCCTTCTTGGTGGTATGCTGACATTACCCTGGATACTGTGGCTCTTGATACATCACAAAGACTTGCTGTCTTGGTCACAGATGCGCCAGCAAGACGTGCACCAACAATGTGTCCTCTTTTGAACTCTGGTATGTCACCCATAATGCTGTGTGCATTGCAGTATTTTGAGCAGAACTGTGCTCTTACCTGCTAACTGAACCTTCACACTCTGCTCTTACTGGTGCAATGTGCAATTAATGAAGATTGGCCACCAGGCTGGTCCAATTTAGCCATGAGACCTCCCACACTAAAATGACAGGTGTTTCAGTTTCATTGTCCAACCCCTGTATATATATATATATATATGACTGCATTTGTGTTGTAGACATGGTGACCCCTGGTTTCCATCTGAGCTACTACTGTAAGGAAATCTGATGTCTAAAGTTTGCAATGCACCGTTTCACATTAATATAATCAAAATTCCTTTTTTTTTTCGGAATTTAACATTTTATTGCTCTCTGAGAAAAATTACTAATTTGAAAATACCAGGACTGTAAACACAGCAAACAAAAAAATTGTCACCAGTGACTGTAACTGGGACTGAATCCAACAGCGTCTAACCTTCACAAGCACAAACAACAGCTGTGATTTGATTCAGCATGGACTGGACAAGCTTCTGGATGTAGGCCACATCAATGTTGAGCCACTCTTGCATCAAAGAGGGTCCAGATTTGGTGGATGCTCCTCCTGGCACAATTCCGAGGAGAGTTCCCTGTAGACTGGGATTTTAGCCACTGCTGGTAGACCCGTATGACCGTACGCCTCCATACACCTGCAGATTCATCGTCCATCACACTATGACTTTTGGCCACACCCACATGCAGTCACTTCTTTTAGCCAATCATTAACATCTGCTTTGGAGCCATTTACCACACATGGACTGATACATTCACTTCACTGTAGCAGCTCCTCTCAATCTGTGTGTCCTGTCACTTACACCCCGCAGGTATTTATACCTCCATCTCCTTCTGCAGGAGCCTGAAGTTGCAACCACCTTAGACAAAGTTTTGGCTGGTGAGCTCATATACACTGCATTAACGTTTCATGGTGGACCAACAGAAACACTTTAGAATGATGTGGAAAAACTCTGGCTCCACTGACTCCCATCCAAAGAGGTTTTTTCTTCTCCTGTAAAATTGCATTTTACAACAATGATCTATGGAAGAGAACCATGGCTGTAGGTTTGTGTTTTGGAAGGAGAGAACTGGGCCTTCCAATATTTGAATAAACTCATTCACGTTATCTTTGGAGCGAAATCATATTGGATAATTCTGATATGCCTCCAAGACGACGTTCCAACACCATAATGACATTTAGGCGATCTAGGGCAGGCTATCTGAACATCATGATGTGCTAATAAGACAGCTGCTGCCAAACATGGAGGCGAGAGCTTAACAGTGGTAACAGCAGGTTATCAGGGCTGTGTCCAAGTCATAGTGTCTTACATAACTTACTGCCTCTCGCTAGAACCTGCACTGCACAGGTAATTTTGTCCATGCCAGCACGGTTTGTACCTAGCAGACATCATGGCACTAAAAAAGCAAGAAGAGACATCAGGAGCTTTTACCATCCAGAGTAATAGGTACTACACTAACTTGACAAAAAGCCATGTTGATTTAAAATGAAAACTTGCTAGCTACCATCACCAGCCCTTCCAGATGTTGGTTAATCATGTCCGCTAGCCTTAACTAGCACAAATAGCTGCACCCAGAAGGAATCAACCAACCGGAATACTGAGAGACAAAACCTCTGTATGTGCAGTTCAATAAATATGGCTCATATAAGTCTAAATTAATCATCATTTATCGTTCTTGGTGACCTTTACCTTCCTTCCCATAGCAACGCAAACCCATACCTCCTTCTGGGTGCAGCTGTTCTTTTTGATGAGTGATGAGTGTATATTAATGTGTAGATTTATCAAATTATGGTGAGCTGAATTATGGTCCAGAAATCCCATGAAAATGCCACTAAAGAATTGCTGTGTTTAGAGGTTGGACAATGAAACTGAAACACCTGTAATTTTAGTGTGGGAGGTCTCATGGCTAAATTGGACCAGCCTGGTGGCCAATCTTCATTAATTGCACATTGCACCAGTAAGAGCAGAGTGTGAAGGTTCAGTTAGCAGGTAAGAGCACAGTTCTGCTCAAAATACTGCAATGCACACAGCATTATGGGTGACATACCAGAGTTCAAAAGAGGACAAACTGTTGATGCACGTCTTGCTGGCGCATCTGTGACCAAGACAGCAAGTCTTTGTGATGTATCAAGAGCCACGGTATCCAGGGTAATGTCAGCATACCACTAAGAAGAAGGAACCACATCCAACAGGATTAACTGTGGACGCAAGAGGAAGCTGTCTGAAAGGGATGTTCGGGTGCTAACCCGGATTGTGTCCAAAAAACATAAAACCACGGCTGCCCAACTGACGCTGTACTGGCTGCAAAAGGAGGCCCTACACCATACTAATAAATGATTGTGGTCTAAAACCAGGTGTTTCAGTTTCATTGTCCAACCCCTGTACATCCCTGTTCATTAGTTGTGCATTAAACATGCTGATTTTTTTTTCAATGTATACAGCCCCAGGATGGAGGCTTTGGGTGGGTGATGAGGACTTGGGGTGATGGAGGCTTGGGGCAATGTGGGGGTAGGTGGTGGTGTGGTGTTGTTAGTTTAGGGTGGGGTTGTTGGGTGTGTGGGTAAGGGGTGGCTTTTTGTGACCCTACCAGTACTGAGATGTATGCCTCTATCTTCCAACCATACAGATGCCTGAGTGGTCAATGAGGAAGGCCCTGTGAAAGACGGGACTATCTTCGCTGATGAAAAGCAAAGATGGGATCTGAACTTGAATTCCCACTGTGGTGGATACCTCTGCACTACTTAGCTCACACAGACTGACGCTGAGCAGTGCTTTCACAGGGGGAGTGTATTTCCTACTTAAGAGCTAATTTCACTGAGAGAGTTTCAAGCTCTGGTGATTTCTTTAGTGAATGCCAGGCTGGATGTGCCTTAGTTGGAAAATGGAGTCTGAATGAGCTGCAGCTGCGAGCATCACGTGTTGCTCTGCGTCTTGGTGGTTCTCAGCCTTGCTTCAACGCTCCGGGGCGAGCTCGTATTCATCTGGATTACTCACAAGCACTTCAAACACCCCTCCTCGCACTAAGCCCCCTTGCTTTGTTTAACAAGCCATTCCTCGGCTAACAAAATGCTAATTATTTATGCTTTCGCGAAAGCAAGCGCTGCTTTTCTTGGCCACTTTTTTCCTTTTCTAAGAGGGTTGTTTTTAAGGGAATGCATAAACAACTCATTTCAAAAGAGGACCATGAATTAAAATTAGTGGTTGACAGTGTTTGGAGCACAGCGTGCAGGCTCACAGCGATGGCCAGGGCTTTGAAGGTGGCCCGTCTGAGGTAATGAATTCAGATTGGTCCGGTTTGCTAGTGTGTACCCTTCAGCTAGCATTAATGTGAGGCAGGGGTTTGTGGCATTCGCTGCTGTCGCCTGGGCCTGTCGCACACAGACAGAGATGTATGAGTCCTGGAGATATAACTCAGCCTGGCAGAAAATTATTCAATTATGCCTCTGATGCTTATGAATATGAGGATGTCTGTGTCAGGTCAGGTGGTGGTAGGCAGTCAGTGTAATAAGATGTGCATGTTTGGCGCCGGCGGTGGGTCTGCTTTTTGGGGTTGGGATGTGTGCGAGGGTGTCAGTGTTTTCGTTTAAGAGCACACCATGCTGTACTATACCAGCTATTATGAGGAATGCGTTATTGCACCACCTTAATGTGTTACAGCATTCTTTAGGGACGCATGCTCCTGGGTACTGTAGCTTTGTCCCCCCTCTACATACAGGAATCCACTGTGATGGCACCAGATGCGTAAGCTACATGATCTACAGGTATGTGCTATATGCCTACTAGGATCCGTAGTTAACCATGATGCTTATAGTTAGGTCTTACCAAATTTGCCAATATTGCTCCGTGTGTCCAGAGGCACCAGAGCAGACAGCCTGAGCACTGCTAACCCCACTCCACCACAGTGGTTCTCCTCACGGCTCACTCCCGGAGTCACTCCCTGTGCTACTGGGGGGCAGGAGCAAGAGTAGTGGCGCACCCCAACCCAGTTTTCGCTTTCTCCATCACCCATCCCTATAGACACCAGTGCTGTACGTATCCTTGTCAGCCATATCACTGCTCTGCCTGTGCCCACTCTGGCCCCAACACAGTGCGCTAGCAAATTCCCACTTAACATTCACAGACCCTCATTTTACATTCATCCATTAATACTGTAAGTGAAATGTGGCAGGAAAAGACAAAGCAATACATTAACACTGCAACCAAACTCATGCTTCTCAAATTCATTGCTGGAGTGTCCACTCACTGTCCACTCTTTTAGACACTCCTACCTTGCTGTTCCACCCTGTTGATGTACAGTCAGAGATGATAGCTCATCGTTTGTGTTGGCCATCCTCTAGTCCTTTATTAGTGGTCACCGTACGCTGCCCTCAGGATGCTGCCCATAGGTTGCTTTAGGCTCTATAGTTCTGGTTGGTGGACGATTCTCAGTCCAGGCACTGCGGTGTCCAGCAGCACTGTTCCAATCCCACCAGCACAACACACACTAACACACCACGTCAGTGTCACTGCAGTGCTGAGAAGATCCACCACCCACATCATACCTCCTCTGTGGGGGTGTTGTGAGGGACCTGACCATTAAAGAACAGGGTAAAAGTATAGCATAGTGTTCAGTGTTGCATATAGTGTTCAGTGTTGTGTATAGTGCTTAGTCTTGTGTATAGTGTTCAGTGTTGCATATAGTGCTTAGTGTTGTGTATAGTGTTCAGTGTTGCGTATAGTGTTCAGTGTTGTGTATAGTGCTTAGTGTTGTGTATAGTGTTCAGTGTTGCGTAGTGTTCAGTGTTGTGTACAGTGCTTAGTGTTGTGTATAGTGTTCAGTGTTGTGTATAGTGCTTAGTGTTGTGTATAGTGTTCAGTGTTGCATATAGTGTTCAGTAGTGTGTAAAGTGTTCAGTAAAGCAACTGTGTGCATGCTGCTTTAAAGTATAGTTTTCTTTTGGGTGACTTTCGCCTTTTGTTGAGATGTGAAATTACAGCCCAGTTGTGGGGGGTTTCAACTTTTTATCGGCGCGTCCAAAGTAGTGTGCGGCGCAGTGATATGGAGGGGAAAGAAAAGATGGTCCCCCTGAGTTGTTGTGGTTTATGGTTTTCCGACAGTAATTGTAGAACTACATAGTGCTCCTATACGGTAAGTGGAGCTGATATAATGGAGAATGAGTGTAGGTATGAGGAGGTCTGCCTAATAAAGTGCCTGGAGGACGTATACAGTTCTATACGGTCTTATATACAATTATTCCCAAAAAGGTTCTTTATATAACCATATCCATCAGTCTGGAGAACCATTTCACCATACAAAGCATACAAGCAGTTATGGGCTCTATATCGAACCACTGTCTTCACCAGAGAACCTCGTACCAAGCTCTGCAGGAGGGAAGGCGACAGGGCAGCAGTTTGTGGAGGTAAGCCATCAGGTCAGTATGGGACGCTGAAACCTAAGGCGGCCGTGTGTGTCCACTAGGCCGAGCCCCGTAATGTTCCCGAGCGCTCCTGCGGTGCATAAGGGCTTAAAGCCACGTGCTACAGGGCCCGAGCTCTCCTCCCACAGCGGATGTGTCTCTCCGCGAGGCTCCTCAGATCTTTCCCGTGTCAGCGAGAGCGCGCGCTCGGCGTAATAAATGGGACAGCTCGCGCGACGACTGCGTTAATTCTGAGAGATTCGCGAGGAGTCTCCGTGCATCCCTTTGTAGATGAAAGGCTTCCACTGTTTCTGTCAATGGCCTCCAGCAATCTGAATTAAACATTGATTTTATCGGAAGTTTAGTGGCTGAGGCCGTGCGCGCCCGCGCGCCGTGCCCCTGGAACGAACGCACGCACGCACGTACGCACGCAGACGGAAAATATAATCCATGAGAGAGAGAGAGAGAGAGAGAGAGAGAGCATGTTGCGCAGTGGGGAATAAAGGGAGGAATCGGAGCCAGGCAATTAGGAGAGGAAGAGAATAAAGATGTTAAAGGGTGTTTGTGTCTCTGAGTTCACTCGCAATGCAGCGAGAAAGTTTTCATCTTGGAACACCTGACGTTTCCTTCCTTTAGACTGGAGCCTTTGTGAGTGTGAGTGTGTGTGTGTGTGTGTGTGTGTGTGTGTGTGTGTGTGTGTGTGTACGTGTGTGTACGTGTGTGTTTTCCTGGTAGATCTGATTAAAAAGACTTCTCTGAGGTCATGTGAAATGAATGTGAGCACTGCCAAGACCTAAAAATAAGGCAAACGTGGCAAACGTGACCTACTTCAGAACTTTTAAGAACTTTCTTTGTCCTGCCTGTGATCATTTCCAACACTGCGACACCAAAAACCAAATAAAGTGAATTTAACTTTTGTGAGCCACACTCTTTTTAATTCTACTAAGATTTCTGCTCTCTCTCTCTCTCTCTCTCTCTCTCTCTCTCTCTCTCTCTCTCTCTCTCTCTCTCTCTCTCTCTCTCTATCTCTCTCTCTCTCTCTTTGCTGTCTTCCCTCAGGATATGAGGAGATGAAAGTGGCTGGGTCTCGAGGGAGCTGCAGTGTGTATGGGAATGCCCTCTGCTTTCCCTCTCTCTCTCACACACCCTCACACACACTTGGAGGCACTCGCTGGTGGTCTCTCAGGACCCCTCTCTTGTGCTGGTGTGCAGGGTCTATGTGGAGTTCACACTATGCCTGTACAAAAAGTGCTTTTTTGCACACATCGCAAAATCTGAGTGTGCCCTGGTGTTCCAGGCTTCCTATGTTGAATACAGTGTTATGCGATGTACACTGTACAGTCGGATCTATAAATATTTGGCCGCTGGTCGCTGTTACACTTATCGTCAAAAAGACTAGTTGCACCCAGAAGGAAGTGTCAGATTGCAGTGCTATTGGTATTTATAGTCATGCTATAAGTTCACCAGGAACAGTAAATGATGATAGATTTAGACTGATATGGGGAATATTTATTGAGCTACACATACAGAAGTAGTGTCTCTCAGTATGGGGTTGTAGTTTCTTTCCTTGCTTGCACAGAAGTGTAGAGTCAGGTTACTGAAGGCTGGAGATGGTGCAGTAGTTTATTTCAAGGCGATTGCAGTTCACTCACATTTCTCGTCCAAAGACAGGCCAGTCCAGTCTGAACTCAGCCCAACTCAGTCCAACTCTTGTCACACAGGTTTTATACACCCCACCTCCTTAATATTCAAAGACGATGTGTCAGCTGTCCTTATTTAATGTCAACAGATGGTCAGTTGCCCTTCAAGTGGTGTTAGATCTATGACCTGTAGAACCCTGAGGGCAACATTCTCTTAGGGGCTCCGTTCTGTTCTGATGATGCAGCTGTTCCTCACATGGTAAACGTATACACACCTGTATACATACACACCTCTACACAAAACACACTTATACAGTGTTGGGCCGCAATGTTTGCTAATGCAACATATCAGACGTCTCGGCATGGAGTTGTAGAGGTTCCTAATGGCGTCCTGTGATAATCCATCCCATGCAGCTTGAATATCCTCGCACAGTTCCTGCAGGCTATGCGGTAGGGGTGGAGGTGGAGTGACACCAGGTCTTCTGGACGTGTGACACATGACAACTAACCATTCATCTGGGCGCCAACCACGGTGCCTCCTGAACAGATTCATGGTCATCTTCACCAAGACAAGAGTGGGACTCGTCACTGCCATTCTGAGTCACTTGAGTCTTTGGCGACGTTGACGTTGTGTTAATGGTAGTCATCGTAATGATCTGCATGCATGTGGTCCTGCATGTGCAGCCATGTTCCAATGGTGCTGGCACTAACAGAATGGAGGAGGGGATCACTACTCGCTGAATGTGCTCAATCGTGGCTGCTGGGTCAGTCAGATATGACAACGATACGGCCTGTCCTTGCTTGGCCTGTCACATGAGCGGCAGAGCATGAAACTTGAATCGTTCGTATGTCTCACAATGTGAAATCTACCCACCAAGTTTTATTCCTGTCAGTTGATCCCCTCTGGATGCAGCTATTAGTGCCACTGTTCTTTTGATGGCGAGCGTACATGTCTGTGTGAAACAGATGGCTAACGTAAAAAGTGCTATATGAATTAAGACGTACACATTTGCTAGTTTTCATGGCATCACAGATGTAGTGTATTCAAGGCTGGTTTTGCATCTTAGCTGCTGGTATTGACTGACCAGTGAGCCATGTGTTTCTAATGTGATGTAGTACACTTACATAACTCTATTATTTACCATGGTTGATTCAGGCATTCAAACTTTCACAAACAACATCTATACAGTAAGACACTGCTGTGCTCAGGAGCATCTGCACATCACCGTGCCCAGTGCCAAGCCAAAAGGGTTATATAGCTCCCCAGCACTAGGCTGTGCATCAGTGGCTGTGCATCAGTGGAACTGTGATCTATAGAGTGAGGGACTTTCATCTGCTACCTCTGGGATGAGTTGTAGTGATCCAGAACTGATAATCCAACATCAGGACCTGCCTTCACTGATGCTCTTGTGGCTGAATGCAATCAGATCCTGACAGCAATGTACCAGCATCTAGCGTAAAGCCTTCCCAGGAGAGTAGAGGCTATTACTGCAGCAGAAGGGGGACAAACACCCCATTAATGTCCCTCATTTCAGAAGAAAATGTGTCTACAAACCTCTGGACGTTAATCAGCGGTGGGTACACTCTCCAGCCTAACCGGAAAAACGGGAATCACGATCTCCTAGATTTTGAAAGTGTAAATAATGAGGTGACGAATTAGGCGTAATTAGCGCTGACTGTGTGATGCACAGATGCTTTGATGAAAATGTTCTCAGACTACATTTTCTCCCTCTCCGGAGCTTTCCCGGCTCGGCTGCCTCGGCTGCCTCGGCCACAAATTAACCCGTAGAAACGGCAGCATGTTGTCATTTCATAGGCTATTAATAATTTCTCATACACAGAGCTCAGCGAGACAGGCATGTATGTTGTGTCAGAGGTGCATATTCGAAACCTTCAAGCCATGTCTCGTGTGTGTGTGTGGGTGTGTGTGTGTGGGTGTGTGTGTGCAGGTAGAAATGAAGGTATTTTATTCTGATCTAAATTTGATGAAAAGTAATTGCTGAGTGTCATTTCATTGTGCAGACAGAAAACAGCCTTCACAAGTTCAAATCAAGTTTGTTTACAGTTTAAGTTTATATAGAGCCTTTAATAACAGATGTAAAGATGCAGCTTTACTGAGAATCCGGGTCCAAGCCCCCAATGAGCAAGCTAAGGGGCACCTCCCTCAGAGCAAGAGGAAAGAACCCCGAGAAGAACCAAAACCCAAAAGAGGAACCATCCTTCTCCGGTCCAAACCAGATAACAGGAAAAGCACAAAAGTGACATTTAAAGTATAAAAATTTATAATTATATTTAAATATATACAGTATTAAATTTTGAATAGCTGATACCTGTTTGAGTCCTATGAGAGTAGCATAGAGAAACAGACCTGAAGGCTGGATCGAGGCTCGGTCACTGTCAGGAGTGACCAGCGGTCACTGTAAGCTCATCACAGTACAAACACCCAGAACCTCCATTACTGCTGCTACAGGCCTGCAGGGAGGGTCTGTGAGGAGGAATAAGACAGACGTTTGTGTTTTGTGGGTCGAGGAACAGACGGCGAGAAAAGAAGAAAAAGTGCAGATTCAGACCTGTGGATACCATTAACATAGTGAGTGTTAATGAGCTTCATTAACACACAGTGGATGATGTAGGCAGGTGTAGATCAGTACAGCATAGGGAGACTCATCCCGCTCGACCTCGGGAAAATGAGGCGTGTAGAAGGAGCGGGGAGTCTAAAGAAACAGTGATGCCTTAAAACCCCCCACCGTTTTTCTTTTCACACCTTCCAGAGGTACACCATCCTCCTCCTTCTCTCCCTCTCTCATCTTATCTTTCCTCTGTTTCCTTCCCTTGTTTCCCTTTAAATAAATATTTGTGCATTACCCTCATGTATCCATCTCTCTCCCCTCTTTTTACCTCCTTTCTTTCTGTCCTCTCTCTTTCTCCTCTCACCCTCATTCCTCTGTCTCCTCTCTCCTTCTTATTTCTCTTTTTTCACTGCTTACCTCCCTCGTTACTTTTTTATATATATTACCCTCATTTATTATTATTTATCTCACCTCCCTCTGTTGTTTCTTTATCTCTCTCTTTCTCTCTCTCTCTCTCTCTCTCTCTCTCTCTCTCCTCTTTCTCCCTCTTCTCTATCTCCTCTTCTCTTTATCTCTTTCTCTCCCCTCCCCCTTTTCTTTATCTCTCTCCTTTCTATCTCTTCTCTCTCTCTCTCTCTATCTCTCCTTTTTTGGACTCCTTTCTCCCTATTATTTGTGCTTGCTGCCCCCCCTTCATTTCTCTATTCTAGCTTTCTCTCTCTCTCTCTCCTCTTTCTCCCTCTTCTCTATCTCCTCTTCTCTTTATCTCTTTCTCTCCCCTCCCCTTTTTCTTTATCTCTCTCCTTTCTATCTCTTCTCTCTCTCTCTCTCTCTCTCTCTCTCTCTCTCTCTCTCTCTCTCTATCTCTCCTTTTTTGGACTCCTTTCTCCCAATTATTTGTGCTTGCTGCCCCCCCTTCATTTCTCTATTCTAGCTTTCTTTCTCTCTCTCTCTCTCTCTCTCTCTCTCTCTCTCTCTCTCTCATTCCTCTCTTCTCTATTTTTCATCGCATTTCTCTCTGCTCTCTTTTTGCCTTTTCCCATTTTTCTCCTGTTTCAGTCTCCCCTCTGCCCTCACTCTTTTTATTTTCTCTCTATTTCCTTTTTTCTATGCTCTCTATCTTCTATCTCTCTTCTCTCTCTTTTCTGTGTATCCTCTTGCTGTCTTTTTCATCTTTCTCTCTCCTTATCTCTATTTCAGTCTCTCCCCCTTCTCTGTCCCTCTGCCTCATTTCTGCCGTATATCTTTTCCTCTCTCTCCCTTTACTGCTTCCTTTCTCTCTATTCTCTCTCTGTCTTTCGTCCTCTCTCTGTTTTGGTGAGTCTCTATCTCCCCACCCTCTCTCTCCCTCCTCCTCACTTTGCCAGCTCATCGCGCTGGTCTTTCCTCTCGCCCACCTGTACCAGGGTGACCCCCCCCCCATCAGGAGAACCCATCTGGGTCAAACTCTCTGAGCCACAAGGCTAAATAATTAAATGGGTGCTTCCGTTTTTCTTCTTCTTCTTCACCCTCTTGCTTTATCTTTCTCTCTCTTCTTCTTCGCAGTTGTTGCCCTCCCCGTGCGGCGCGTAATAGCGAATATGAGTCATGTAATTGGAGAAAACCGAAGTGGAAGGCACGGTTCAAATGGAAAGCTAAGTTTGGAAGCGGGTTATATAAGCTGTCACTGTTTGGTATAGACAAATGCAAGAGGAGAGGTAAAAGAGAGAGGGATGGGTGACAGACGAGAGGGGAGGATGTGATGAAAGAGAGGAAATGGAAATGGTAAAGCGTGATTGTTAAAAGAAAAGCTGGAGCAGCAGGGCAGGAGGACATAAAACTGGGCGAGAAGAGGAGTCAGAGATAAATGTAGGGAACCTGAGAGAGGAAGAAAGAGAAAAATGGAGGGAGAGTGAAAAAAGAGCAAGAAAAAGAGAATGGAAGGAAGAAAGAAAATAGAGACAGAAATATAAAAGGGAAGAGAGAGGATAGAAAGAAGGAGAGAGAAGATGAGAAAAACTGACTAAAAGAAAGAAAGAAAAAACGAGGGGGAAGGGAGAAAAAGAGACAGACATATGAGAAAGAAGAAACAGATAGAATAAAAAGATGAACAGGAGACAGAGAAAGAAAGAAAGAAAGATAAATGAAAGAAAGAAAGAGAACAAGGTGAAAGTCATTACTGATGGGATGAAAAATAATGAGAAAGAGAGAGAGAGAAAGAGGGAAAAAAAGGAGAGATAGGGAGTGGGAGGAGAATATGAGTGTAAAATAGAGAGAGAGAGAGAGAGTAGGAGAGAGAGAAAGATGGGAAAGAAAAACAGAAAGGAAAAATGAGAGGAGGGACAGAAAAAGAGAAAGAGGGGGTAAAAAAGAAAGGGAGGAGAACATGGGGTGGAATACAAAAAGAGAAAGTTGAGAAAGAAGGAGAGAGAGGAGAGAGATAAGGAAAAGAGATGGAGAAAGAGAGATGAGGAGAGAGAGAGATGAGGAAAGAGAGAGAGAGATAGAGAAAGCGAGAGAGAGATGAGGAGAGAAAGAGAAAGTGAGATGGAGAGAGAGAGAGAGAGAGAGATGAGGAGTGAAAGTGAGATAGAGATAGAGAGATAGAGAGAGTGAGAGAATGAGAGATGAGGAGAGAGAGAAAGTGCAATAGACAGAGAGAGAGAGAGAGAGAGAGAGATGGGGAGAGAAAGAGAAAGCGAGAGGGAGAGGAAGAGAGAGAGAGAGATGAGGAGAGAAAGAGAGAGTGCGATAGAGAGAGAGAGAGAAAGAGAGAGAGAGATGAGGAAAGAAAGAGAAGGAGAGAGAAAGGGAAAGCGAGAGGGAGAGGGAGAAAGAGGGAGAGAGAGAGAGAGAGAGAGCGAGATGAGGAGAGAAAGAGAAAGCGAGAGGGAGAGGGGAAGAGAGAGAGAGAGAGAGAGAGAGAGAGAGAGAGAGAGAGAGAGAGAGAGAGAGAGAGAGAGAGAGAGAGAGAGAGAGAGAGAGAGATGAGGAGAGAAAGAGAAAGCGAGAGGGAGAGGGAGAGGGAGAGGGAGAGGGAGAGAGAGAGAGAGAGAGAGAGAGAGAGAGATGAGGAGAGAAAGAGAAAGCGAGAGGGAGAACATACCTTCTCGTTCACAGGGAGGCTTTCATTAAACACAGTCATCTTTTGGTAATAAGCACTTGAAGACTGATCTCTCTCTCTGCTTCCCTCAGGTGCTGCATTACCATAATGGCTTCTCGCTGCAGCTCCAGTATTAGAACGTGGAGGCATATTCCAAAACCCCAAACGCAAATGCAACTTGTAATGCACATTATGCCGGCTCAACACATTAGATGTCATTACCAGAGCCGCGGCAGACAGCGCTTCGGTCATTATCTGCTAAAGTGTTCCACAGGGAGGCGGAGAGACGGAATCTGCGGAGTAAAGATACAAAGAGTTCCGAAATGCCTTGTTTTTCCCCCACTACTTATAACTGATCGTTAAGTCTGTTGGAAAGAGACGATCATTGAAAAATGATCTGCATGTGATGTTATTGTGCTTGGGCCCTCATTTACTTATCCGCCGGCCTCACTTGGAGCTTCCTTGCATTAATAAGCAAATGATATATTAATTAAACTTAATGACTACAGTGGGATTACGAGGAAGGATACATGCAGCCTCTGCAGGATTTGAAGACCTGCTGACCTTAGTATTCAAAGATGCCCTCAGTGCTGCTGTAATTGTGTACATGTGTACAGTGTGAGCAGGTGAGGTGGTGTATTTATGTTCTTATGGGCCACAGAGCTAATAAAATAGCCCCCTCTGTCCATACAGACATTCCATACTGCCTACAAACCAATAAAAGTTTAGTGTGCTGTAAGTAGCTTGTTGGTGTACAGTAACTCAGTAAGTGTAATGCGTTAGTGTGCTGTAAGTAGCGTGTTGGTGTGCAGTAACTCGGTAAGTGTAATGCGTTAGTGTACTGTAAGTAGCGTGTTGGTGTACAGTAACTCGGTAAGTGTAATGCGTTAGTGTACTTTAAGTAGCGTGTTGGTGTACAGTAACTCAGTAAGTGTAATGCGTTAGTGTGCTATAAGTAGCGTGTTGGTGTACAGTAACTCGGTAAGTGTAATGCGTTAGTGTGCTGTAAGTGGCGTGTTGGTGTACAGTAACTCGGTAAGTGTAATGCGTTAGTGTGCTGTAAGTGGCGTGTTGGTGTACAGTAACTCGGTAAGTGTAATGCGTTAGTGTGCTGTAAGTAGCGTGTTGGTGTACAGTATCTCGGTAAGTGTAATGCGTTAGTGTGCTGTAAGTGGCGTGTTGGTGTACAGTAACTCGGTAAGTGTAATGCGTTAGTGTGCTGTAAGTGGCGTGTTGGTGTACAGTAACTCGGTAAGTGTAATGCGTTAGTGTGCTGTAAGTGGCGTGTTGGTGTACAGTAACTCAGTAAGTGTAATGCGTTAGTGTGCTGTAAGTGGCGTGTTGGTGTACAGTAACTCAGTAAGTGTAATGCGTTAGTGTGCTGTAAGTAGTGTGTTGGTGTACAGTAACTCAGTAAGTGTAATGTGTTAGTGTGCTGTAAGTAGCGTGTTGGTGTACAGTAGCTCAGTAAGTGTAATGTGTTAGTGTGCTGTAAGTAGCGTGTTGGTGTACAGTAACTCAGTAAGTGTAATGCGTTAGTGTGCTGTAAGTAGTGTGTTGGTGTACAGTAACTCAGTAAGTGTAATGCGTTAGTGTGCTGTAAGTGGCGTGTTGGTGTACAGTAACTCAGTAAGTGTAATGCGTTAGTGTGCTGTAAGTGGCGTGTTGGTGTACAGTAACTCAGTAAGTGTAATGCGTTAGTGTGCTGTAAGTGGCGTGTTGGTGTACAGTAACTCAGTAAGTGTAATGTGTTAGTGTACTGTAAGTAGCGTGTTGGTTTATCTGTTTTTTATTTTGGCTCATGTGAGTATAAAAATGTAACCTGTCCAAATGAAACATGTGTGAAGTGAGCCCACCAATCAGAGCACAGCGGTCACTTTGTTTTGACCTGTTGGACAGAGTTTGGTTCCGTCACTCATATTCTTATTATTTCATGTTTTAGGTTGCAGCATGTTCCAGTAGAAGCTGGGGTAAGAATATGTTTACCACTGTGTTACATCACCTCTCCTTTTAACAGCACTTCACAAGTTCGGACCGTGCCTTCAATATGCGGTGGTAGCACGAAGGAAGACTGACTAAGGGAGGGGAGAGAACTCTTGGGCTAGGGTTCTGGGTGGCCTCTGCCTGTAGCTGGAAGGCTGGACCACCATCTTTTCATGACAGTGGTTGAACTAATATAGAAGGAGATGGTGGTGGCAGTGGGAACTTTGTAAGGGAAGAAGGAGAGGGTTCAGGAATGGCCCTACCCCAATCTTCAATTATTCCATCACTCTATTTAACAATAGCTTGGGTACACACACTAATCCAGCTTTTTTATATTGGCCTTCTCCTATTATACAAGTCACCAGCTGGGCCACTGTGCAGGACTTTTGTTTAACTGGAGAGAGTTCTGAACTGCAGGCAGGCCAGTCCAGCACCCACACTCCTGATTAGGTATCTCTGATCAGTGTTCATGTATACAGTCAGCAGTAGATCTGGGATTACATTTAAAATCAAGTAGTATGTTTGTCTGACCAATCTGGAGACAGATGCAGATGCAACAGCTGCTGTTAGCTTGGCGTGTGAGTGTGCATGGGAACTAGGTTAGTAGGAAAGCCAGTAGGTTCATAGCGTCGCATCCTGTGTGAAACCACTACTGACACTTGCTCACAGCTAGTGAAATGCTGAGTTAACCCTTCCTTTTAAAGTCCTGTCAAAAACAGGTTTTAATCTTACAGTGACACGAAGACAGTGCCTTCCGTCTGAGAGTCATTAGGTTCTGAGAGTGCATTGTGGCAGCAATATCACAATGCACTGACAGTAAAGGAAAATGTGCTGGAATGCTTGAGCCCAAGTTCTGCCAGGAAGACTCCAATGCTACATCACTCATTTGTTCATTCCTCTGGCCAATCGCAGTGTGCTCCTGTTCGGCTGCTTTCAGGTGCCAGCGTTTCCATGTGTCCAGGTCCTGTAGGCTCTGCCCATGCTGTCCATATCCAGCAGGATCTGCCAGGGGCCGTACTCTTCAAGACCTGTGTCCAGGATAGGACTCTTTATGGCGTAAGAACTGTTATCCTTCAAATTGTACATGTCGTTTTCCATCACTTCTCCTATTCGAGTCTTTCTGGCATTTTCACTCATCCTGGAGTAAAATTTGACCAGAACTGTCTGTACTTTCACTCAGGTAATGAAGTAGAGTACGCTGTCCACCCTTCATGTGCAGGTTTACCACCAGTTCTCCCCTCATTCCATGATGTATGCTGTCTTTTGACTTTACACTGGTAACAATATGGATGGTCTGTTTCTCGTTTGCTCAGTAGAACCCAACGTCCATTATATTTAGATAAATAATTTTAAGGCTTGACCCGTCAGACCCCAAAACACGCTTCCACTGAGCATCCGTCCATGTCAGATGAGGTCCAGCCCAGAGAAACCAGCAGCGGTCCGGGACACTGTTGACTTCTACATAGTACAGTCGGGGTGTGCATTTGTGGAGGCAGCAAGATCCACAATTCCTGAACCCAGGCGATGATATCCATCACAGACAGGTGCAGGTTTTTAATGTAGAGGAGTCCCAGTCCATATAATAAAGTTGCCTATATGTTAGGCCCAATCTAGCCTGCATCTGCAGGTCCCCCAAGAAGCATCTTGGTTCCTCCGCCCCCCCGGAATCTGTGTGTGCATACTACATTTGAAGGCCTGCCATGATCATTTGCCTCTGGATGACTCATGATGTGGCTGCTGTACGGGGACACTCGCTGTTCGCCTTCATGAATAAGACAAGCAATAAAGTGCAAAGAAATGTTCAAGACTGAGAAAATAGAGCAAGAAACCCCTAACTATGTATTGATATGAATATTTGATCGTTTATGTAAGCATGCAAAAAGATGGCAGTCCCTCTCTCATTTTGGAAAGGCAGACGGGGTCTTCTGAGAGGCTTCCTGGAGAGAGGAATGGATTATTCATTAGGTTTAAGCGAAATACTGAGGAAGACGCAAACACAAAGAAAAAACGAGGGAGCCTCACAGCAGGGGAGCGCAAGATTGTATTTCTCGAATTAACTTCATTATAGTTCGTATGGTGCTGTTAACATCATCCTAGCATGCCATGCCAGTATTCTGGAGATAAGTAAGTGAAGTAATACAGCAGGGACTGCCGAGCGTGGCCGGGGGAGGACCAGGCCACACCAGGATTTCAGTCAGGCTTTCTCTGTAAACGAAGAGATGATGATGGCAATGCAGCACCTTTTCGCTCCAGACCACCCACGTTTCTCCACAGCAATGCCATATAAGAACCACTGTCGGTTTTCCAAAGAACCTTTCAACGAATGTTTCTTTAAAATACCTGAAGCCCCGCTCGTAACATCACCTCCTAATAAAAATAACGGCTGGCCACGGCACATGGGTCCTAATGCATGTCCCTGATTTAATAAGATGTGGAAATGAGATAATTAAGTCATGGCTACCACTTAGTGAGCTATGGGAGCGGAACAATTAAGTTGTATTAAAAGTGCCATAGCATACATTTATCCAGCAGTGTAGGGGGTATGCAAGTGTGTCTGGGGGGAAAAGTGTCCTGATGCAGTTTTACACACGTTTTGGATTTGACCGAGCGAGCTGTTTGGTGAGCTCATAAACATTTCATGAGCACCGCTCTGATTGGCTAAGTTACAGTGAGACACCGTGACGACTCACAGTAAGGCAGCGTGTAGAAATAGAAACAGACAGGAGAATAAAAGGAACCTCTGTGTAAATAAGCTGGAGGTGGTTGGGGTAGCTCAGTGGGTAACACCACTACTCAGGGTGCCACCTCTACATGTGGGAGACTGGGGCGGGAGACTGGGGCTCAGCTATGCTGAGCTACACCAATAAGAGTCCTTGGGCAAGACTCCTAACACTACGTTGGCCTACCTGTAATCATTAACCTTGTAAGTCGCTCTGGATAAGAGTGTAAATGTAGAGTGTAGTACTGTATAGCTAGCTATGCTAATATTGCTAACTTGCTAGTCGTTAATGTAACCAGTACTAGCTACTTGCTTTCAGGTAAATTAAAGTTGTTACCCACTATGACAGTTTAAGATGATCTGGTTTGAGAATGCTCTGGAGTGACATGTGCAGAAACAACTTTAAATTTGAATAGTCCAGCATTGAAAAAAAATGTGGGTGCTGAATTTGGCCTGTTTGCTTGTTTTGCTAAATGTTCCACTGCACCTTAAATAGTCCTGCAGATATATGTTCGCAGCAAGTTCTCTCATGGGGCTGCATCCTCCTTCGTAATGCGATGGAGCTCCTCACAGCTCAAAACAGTCCTCAAGTTATTAGGGGCGGGGGCAACAGCGGTGGCGCTCCCTCAGTTGCTCACTCTCCACCTTCTCTGCTTTACATTGCACAGTAGACAGCAGCAAGAGTGCGGGTTGTTGACCAGGCATGCCACCACTGCCTGTGTGAAATGCTGCTGCAGGGCCCGGGCCCAGGTTTGAGTTTGCTCTAGTGTCGTTCCTCACCAGACCCCATAGAGGTGCTATCCCACCCCTGGCACCAGCATGGCGCTGACTAGGAAGAAGACATAGGAAACACAGCACCTTAAGCAAATGCTCTTTTATTGAACACAGAGAAAGAAAGAAACCGCTGCCCAGCCCTAAGGGAAACAGGCAGGTCACTTCTAACTCGCATGCAGTGCTCCGTACGACATCTTTCTGCATGGCCAAGTCTCCTGCCCGGCCATGGCCAAATGAGCCAGGTTTGACTAAAACGAATGCTTGAGTGCAAGTTCTGCCAGGAAGACTCCAATGCTGCATCACTCATTTGTTCACTCCCCTGGCCAATAGCTGTGTGCTCCTGCTCTGCTGCTCTCAGGTGCCAACGTTTCAACATTCTCTTCCTCCATTCCCCCCCAACACAAGTTTTGTCCCGGTCCTGTTGTTCAGGGAGTAGGCTACGCCTGTGCTGTACATATCCATATCCAGAAAGGTCTACCAGGGTCCAAACTCTTGAAGACCAGGACCCAGCATAGAGCCGTAAGAACTGTTATCCTTCAAACTGTGCACTTTACCGTTAGCAGTAGCAGGATGCTACATCATAGAACCATTTTTAATAAAGAGTGCACAATAAGGGCATATGTATTTTGAATAGATCTGAAATCAGAACTGGGTTTTGTAACCTGCACTTCTGAAAGTGAGCTCTTTTTGGTGACACGCTTTATTAACTTTGATTTTCCAGCAACTTAGTTTGAATGCAAAATCAGCAACACATGACGGCGAAAAGTTTACATGCAGTCTTCTGAGACTTGTTGTTGTTGTGCCTATGCAAATAGGTGCCTTGGTGTCATGGAGTAAATAAAGTAGATTGAAGGATGGGAGAAAACAGGTCTCTGTGTATGTGTATGTGTGTGTGTGCGCGCATGTGTGTGTGTGTGTCTGTGTGTCCGTAAGCATGGCTGCAGGCAACACACCCCGTTTGCCGCAGTGGAATGAAGCAGGGGGTGCACCGGCGCCCCACAAGACTTCCTCTCACTTTTCTTCTGATTCTTCTTTCGCTTCCTCTATCAGTCATCCCTTCATCAGCCTCTTCTGGAGCAGAGTGTAACCTCCGAACGTAAGAGTGACTTTTTAAACCTGAAGTCCCTTAACTGTCACGCACTGTCTCAGTCTTTACTCTGTTCCAGGTTTCGGCAGGGCTGAATCTTGACAACTTAAGTGAGTTTGGGAATCTATCATTGTGTCAGCCCGTCTGTATGTAAAAGGGGAGAAGTGTTCGTTATTTGTCATGTGTTTTTTTCGTTATTATTATTTCTATTTTTTGGGCCTCCAGTTGTATACAAGCTACTGGATTTGAACAACAGACATCATAACATAAAACTTCATATCTCTGTTTTTCTGGTTGTGCTGAAAATATGATCATTCATTCAATTATCTTCTAAGCCACTTATCTTTCTGGGTCGCCCTTTGGGTGGACGGCAGGAAACACCCTGGACAGGCTGCCAGTCCATTGCAGGGTAGACACACAGATGTACACATTCACTTACACCTACAGGGAATTCAGGATCTCCAATTTACCTAACTGTAGTGTTTGGACTGTGAGAGGAAACCCACACACCCAGAGGGAGAACATGCAAACTCCACACAGAATGGACCTCAGATGCCCCAGCTGGGAATCGAACCCAGGCCCTGTTGCTGTGAGGTAAATTCTTGAATGTAAGTACCTATTGGCACCCCTGCATTTAGTACTGTGTGCAGCCTCCCTTTGTGCAGTCTGCTTCTATAATGTTTAACGGAACTGGAGAACACAGATCGAGGAACCTGAAGCTCCTCCTCAGTGCAGAATCTCAGCAGAGTAGAGTCCAGGTCAGGATACTTGGATAGCAATGTGATTATTCAGTCATTGGAGCATGTTTTAGGTTTGGGTGTCTGTGGTGCCATGTATCCTAATAAGGTTTCCAGAGCTTTCTGAGGAAGAACATCTCCAGAACATCACTAATGCCCATCCTCCATACTTAAAAGAACTTGTAGGATGATGCAACTGTCGACTTCATACTCCAAACAAATAGGGGGCAATATATCACCAGAAAGCTGTGCATAATTACAAGGAAACGCCCAGCAGCATCTTCTTCCTTTTGTTTTCTTTACTTTTCTCTCTCTCTCTCTCTCTCTCTCTTTTTCGGTCATTGGTGGTCATAAGTGATGTTTGCCAGAAGCTTCCACCACTGGAGTGTTTATTCTACCTTTCGCTGGTTACCACTCCTTGAATGACGCAACCATCAGCAGCACCTTCAACATGACTGACAGGAGGTTAGAATATGCTGTCGGGGCAGCAGCGATACTTCTGAATTCTCACGTTGGACTGGCAGACTCTACAGGAACTTACTGTCCCTTCTTGTATTACCAAGTGCTATCACTACTTGAGGTACCGACCTCTGTAGATATCTCTACAACCCAATACACAGGCACCTGTAGACACACAATCAAATTTCTTTAGATTTAGTTGATATATAATTGCCTGATATTCCGTATGAAGATACACCCAATTTTTTATGACTTTCATTTCATCATCAATCCTTTCATCAGCTCATCCTTTTTTCTTCCCCATGATAATGAGTAACCTAGGCTGCGTTCAAAACCGCATACAATGGTACTACACATACTAAATGAATGAATGAATGAATGAATGAAATGAACAGACTTCTAATGGTGGCGTCCTAGTTTTGATATTCCATTTAGTTCAGCACTAAGTGGTTTTAGACTTAGGACTGGGGAATTTGGCCTGCTCTTTGTCACTTCACATTTATACCCCAGTGAAACATTCAAGAGTCCCTCGATGCTCAGGTGGACTTCAAAAAGTGGAATACAAATGGGACACATGCTTTAGGGTGCTGATGATTGTGACATGTGGGCTGGTATTGTTTCCTTAGACCAAATGTACTTTAGGTAAAGGGTTATGTGTTCAGTTAAAGACGTATCAATATGACTGAGGCAATTACGCACTAATAAAAAGCTTTTTTGTATTTTTTTTTTTTTTATTCATCTTCACCAGAGGTGTCGATAATTACGAAGCAGACTGTATGTATGGTGTATTCAGTTCAGGTTCTAACTATGGTAGCCGATCGGCGCTGTCTGCGTGAAATGGAATATGTATTCTACGATGAAAAGGACTCATTGTTTTAGAGGATCTTTGCGAGCACCTCTCTGCAGCCTAGCCCTGTGTCAGAGCATTCTGAAAACCGAGACTTCAGTAAGATATATGATTGCATTGTAATCTTGCACATTCTTGAGTCAGAGCTACAACAGGAAATGTGATGGTTAATTGTATATTGCAAAAGCTGTAATTGCTTTAATTCCCTGTAATTAATCAGTAATTGCAGCAAGAGTGCTTTTCATGGGTCTACTCGAGTTCCACAGACCTTTTCAATATGGAGAGCATGAATATAGATGAGAGAGAGAGAGAGGGAGAGGGAGGAGGAAAGAGAGATATGACTATTCTATGTTTAGGATTTCTTTAAGAGCTGGTCTTGAAACCTGGCACCGTGCAGCCCCATTTATCACTTATGCATTCATCTGCAATGCATGCATGAAAATGATCACCCAAAAACGAAGCTTGCCCGAAAGCCCACCTCACAGATGAAGGCTGGATGAGTCGAGAGTCGAGATTGCAGGCGAGGGAAACTGAGTTTTCCCTGCATTTTTCCCCATCGCGATTTCTCGGACCGACGAGAGACATTCTTGAGTGGGGAAGTCGACGACCTGGTAGGATGGGGCGTCACCTTGGAGGCGGCCATCTGATCAACCTACAGTGATGATAGACTCGCCTGCTGTGCAGACCTCGACCGCCAGGACGGCACAAGATGTAGTATGTGGGGCTTTTCCATCGACTATGGCTATACTGTTGAGTAAATGTACGCGCAGCTAAAAAATGGATAACTCTCAGCCTGGGCTGCTTGTACGTAGCCGCTTATGCATGCCCCGGAGGAGACACCTGGAGGAATGCGACGTCTTAGTGAGTGGCATTGACGTGAAAGCTCCGACTCTGCTGTGCGGTCACCTTCTTGATTCGCCAGGTTGGGCATCGGGAGCGAATCGCACTTTGTGTTTCCAGAGATTCCTACGTTTAGGCTGTTTTGGGGCAACTTATCTTGTCTTATCTTGCTATTCAGGAATCAGAGGTGGAGAGTTAATAAATCAATCAATGTTGTGACGGTTGTGTTTATTTTACAATTCAAAAACGATTGCCATTGTTTGTCGGTTCTGAAAACTGGAATCTCATATGCTGGGTTGTCGAGTCTTATTGCTTTTCGCGGTCTCCGGGACAGACACGAGTGCCTCAAATTGATAATAATCTAGCCAACTTGTATACGGTTCCGCAATGAGATTATAAGCTTATACACATGGGACCGGTTGTCATGATATCTGCAGAATCAGTTGGGCGTGTAGTGCTCAATGTTAACGACTGGCATTTTCAGAGAATCGCTCTTTTATATCATGGAGCAAACACGGGTCATTCGTAGTAGGTTCGCTCGAGATGAACAGCGTGTCGAGGGAGGAGAAGCTTGTGGAATGAAATGATGTAACTATTTGTAATGTACTTATGGCAGTATGGGTGGACAGGGAACCAACAAGAACGATGTACATGTTGCTTTAAGGTAGAACTGGTTGCTGCCCAGCAATCAGGCGCATATTCAAGAATAGTTGGAGCCAAGTGTGGCGAGGCTCGCTCAGATGTTCGAATGTGCTTTCCATGGTTGGCGTGGCATCGACTGATTCGTTGTACTGCTATTATTGGCCTTATGAGACATTGCAACTATGCTTGCTGTGAGGATTGATTAGTGATTCGCTCTACTCTCATGAGCAATATTCGTGGGGTCAGGTGCTGAAGATTTGCATGGATTCATTCTGTGATCACAGAATGTCGAGCTTCGGACTCGTCCCAAAGATTGGCGCCTCCACCCGGATTCTAAACCCTACTTTTTCTTGCTTGTTCTCTTGCTCCTCCACTGTGTATTGTGGAGTTTTTGTATACTCCATCTAAAATACATTTAAATGCTCAGATCCCCCTTAGTAACCGACGGCTATCAATGTGTCTGTCTGAATCGAGCTGGGTTATATTAAGCTAAGCAGGTGAGGTTGAGCTCTAGCTTTGTGTGCAAAGACGTTCCGCACGCTAGGCCTACGGAATGGTTATGTATAGACTTGATGTGGGGCCTGTATTGTGTCTCATGTAGAAAAGCTGTATTACGTGTCCATGCTAGGCATATGACAGCATAACGAGAAGAATCTTCTGTGCAACCACTGGTGTGCGCTGTACATAATGTTCTTGCGACAAGCTTACTGTGACAAATCCACTATACACCTCAGGTCACTATTGTGGTATCCTCTGGGAATGAGGATGTCACTGACTATTTGGTGATTAATAAGCCTGTATTTGGTCCCGCCTACATGTAGATATAGCGTTGATACGTAAGCTAGGAAATTATTTTGGCAGTATTTGTGGTGTGATGTTTTAATACGCGACCTGCTAGGTTTTATAAGACGGCTGTAGGAGTTAGTATGACGTGCGTACCGAGTGACTTGCCGTTTTAGCACTTATTCCAGGTGACGTTCCTGCTGGTATTCCTGGTGTATGCTCATGCATAGTCACGCGCACAACACTGGGACTCTGGATTCCTGCATGCCGACCAATCATCCACACTTTAGAGGTGCGCAAAACCCTGAGTTAGTGGTGTTACCGCTCTGAGTGCCTAGCCGCTCGCCATATCGCGCACATTCATTGTGTTAGGTTGCACTGTGTACTTTAGCACGTAGGAATTGGTAGCTAAAGCACTTTTGTTCTCTTAGGTTTTATGTTTAGCAAGGTCAGGTTGTGTGGAGCGCTGCACAGCCGACATGCCCCACTTGGCACTTTCCCACAGCCATCAGTGATCGTCAAGCGTCTGGGGACTTTCAGCTTAGAATCCTGCGTTGTGTTTGTAGAACATGTTGGGTACGTGAATCGCGGCACCTGCCAAAGAATTATAAATCGCAAATTATAGGACATTCCGCTTCCTAGTCTGGCAAGGTCACACGTGTTTCGCTACGGTGGTAGTTGTACGAGCACGTTCATTAGTGTCTGGTCTATGGAAACTGAGAAATTTATGTTGGAGCCCATTGACATAAGTCCATATCAAGCCTATTGTTTATGTATTCCCTTCATAGAAATGTGTCAGCACAGTACACGTTGAGTGGCTGTGTGGTTAACTACTAAGAAAAGTTTAATTATTTTGGCACTGATCTTAATACTTCGTGCTTTTGTCTCATTTCACGTCTAGAACATTGCAGTTATCTAGCAAAATAGTTGCGTTGTAAACTATGGAGATATTTTGGGTGTATGTAATTAGGCCCTGTGTCTCTAGGTCTGGTTGGTAAACTTACGTTGGTATGGGTTTGCTTACATGTTTAATAGGCCTGTGTTTAGGTCTGGTTGGTAGAACAGTTGGTATGGAACTATGGAGATATTTTGGGTGTTAATAGGCCTGTGTTTAGGTCTGGTCATTGGTCCAATCAAAGACCACACAGTCTGGTGTGGATTAATATGGACGATATTGGTGGGTGTTAATAAGGCCTGTGTTTGGTCTGGTTGGTAGTAACAGTTGGTGTGGGAATCTGATGGAGGGTAGTTTGGGTGTTAATTCAAGTTGTCTATGTGTTTAGGTCTGTTGGCACGTAGCAGTGCGTGTCGGAACTATGCTGTCCATAGGCCAGTAACTTGATATTTTGGATGTTAATCTAGTGCCTCTGATAGGTTCTTGGTCTCTGGTATGGATACAGACAAGGGGCACCTGTGATGTCTGCGCGAACTATGAAGGATCCATGCTTATGAGGGGGTCTCATTACGCATACGTGGAGAGTTGGTATACCCGATTTAGAAGTAGTGTTATTAAATCTGTGCTCTACGGATCTGGTTGATGATACTTTCCGGCATTTATAGCGCTCTATCATCAGAACTGCACCATTGTTGTCTTAGTAACCAGAAGAGACTTTCTAATAGCCTGATTACAGCAATTGTAATTGCATTTTTAAATGAACGCGCGCTAAGTTGCAGTGGAGCTGTGGGGCTTCAGAGTCCAGCCCCTAGTGCCTAGTCGCATGCTCTCTAGGCACGTTAACATGTAATAAATCTCGCGATCCTGTCGGGGCGAGATAATAATAGTAATCGCATTTAGCAAGACTCCAGACAGACGCTGTTTCAGACACCACTTAGCTTTATACTGCAGGGGGCCCCTGATAAATACATGGCGTAGCTGCTTTTTTATTTGCACTAGTGCATCGTGCTTGCTTTCTGGTTCAGGCGATCATTTTACCTGCGCACCATGGGGAAAACAGCTGAGAAAAAATGAGTATCTGAAGCTCAATATCTTAAGATTAGGATATTAAATTGGCCACGCACAGTTGGGCATACATGGGTTGAATAAACTTACTGAGTAATAATAAATAGGTGAACAAAGTAGGCAAAAAGGGCAAAGTGTCTGGCTAGAGAAACGATGCCGCTACTTCACTCAACACACTGAAGAACGGCTGACTTAGACGACCTCGAAGACTGCCTGGCAAGGATACAAGGTTCAGCACTTAATTATTTTTTATTTGAGAAAGAGAGAGAGTAGGAGAGATATGTAGGGTAGAGAGAGTAGAGGAGAGAGGAGAGAGTTGAGAGTAGAGGAACATGCAGAGCTCCCCTAGTCTCTGTGCTCTCATGACGGCACAACAATACCATCCACACACCGGTAGTCGCTCTGATCCTGTCTCGCTAGTGGTCACGCACGCGTCAACGCAGACAGTACCTGAAGCCACACTGTGGGTCTAAAAGGATGTGAAGCTGTTCAGTGAAGCTTCCTCCACTTCCGAGAATAGGAGACACGACGACTCAGTTCAGAAGCTTACAATGTACGCATGCTGGAGCTTGAGCAATCACCTGAGCGCTTACGGCCGCGTATGCATGCATCAGATTAGGGCAAGACGGGAAAATGCTCTAGTGTACGCCAATCTTCTAGGACTGAACTTAGGAAGGGTTGTATAAATGTCCAGACAGCAAAGCAAGCAGAGAACAAGCCTTTTGGAATCAACTGAAGCTGTAATTAAGGCAAAGATTAGGCAAACTGCATAGTGACAAATAGAATACCATTTTTACTTCAGTTTAATAAATATACTCTCAGCTGTTTTTCTGAATAAGCTGTACTTGTCAGTTTGGACGGAACATTAAATTAAATAAATAATGAGTGGTCTCTGATTTTGGGGGCAAAAAAGAAAAAAAAAAAAAAAAAGGGCTTATATGTGTTGTTACCATATGTCTTGTATGTTTTCGGCCATTTCGGCATTTTGGTTGGGGAGGCATATCTGGCTTTTTTGCGGGCAGCCTTGAATTAAAAACGGCAGCTGATTATCAGGCATAATTGTGCTCAAATTTTGAACCAGGTGTGATGGGGACTCCAGGCAGGATGTCACTTCGGGTCCTCGCTAGTTCGGGAGGGCTCTGTGCTCTGTCAGTGTATCTGAATGTTGTGAAGGGTCATTTGTCTGTGCAACTCGTGTGCATTCCTCACAGGGCTGCTCGAACAACTTTATTGATTTCAAGAGCTTCTGCATTATCGCAGCACTGTGCATGTGTGTGTGTGTTTGTGTGCCTGTTCTTTAATGACTCCGTGGCTGTCTGTGTGTGGGCTGCAGTTTCCAGGGGGGGGTAGTTCTCGCTATTCCCATTACTTCCTTTAAACAGGGAGAATCGGCTTGCGCTCTACAACAGAACGCTGCCTACACCTTTAGGTTAAGATCCAGGCATCAGCATACACCATACATATACTGTAGCCTGTTGTATATCATTATTATATCCCATATCCTATAAGAAGATAAGAGATTTGATCTGCTAGATAGGGAGGGACGGGTGTGCGCTCACTTGACATGAGCAATGTGTGATGTGGTCTTTTGCGCACTCTATATTCTCTGCACTCATCGTTCTTTCTCATTCTCTTTCTCAGCAGCTCTATATTCCGCTTACTAATCTCCCTGCACTGCATCTATCTTCTCTCTACCTGTTCTCACTCTGCTCTACTCTGCGGCGCTCATCTCCCTCTCCTTATACACTTCGCTCGGTGCTGTCTCTCAGAACGGGCAGCACCTCCAAAAAAAAGGTGCTCGTGATGCTTGATCTCCACCAACTGGCTGCTACTCGATACATCTGCTCTTACTCAAAAGCTCTATCGTCACTCTCCATCGTGTGCGTTATCGGCTCTGTGCTCTCTCTACTGCACGCTCGTGTCTTTAACTGCTCCGCCTACTCTCTCCTCAGTCACTATATCTAGCCTGCGCACTCTCTCTCTTAGCATTCTATACTCTGCTCTTCTCTTCATACGTGCATCATTCGTGCTCAATCTTACAGACTGCGCTCTGCCTCCCGGCCCCTCAGTGGCCATCTACGTTGCCTGCCTCGGGTCATCTCTCGTTGCTCTGCTTATTAGTCTGTCTGCTCATGTCGGGGCTCTCCATGACACTATCTCATCTGCTCTCTTTAGAGCTGTTGTCTCGAGTCATCGTCGTCAGCTGTTCTTATCATTCTTATCTTCACTCTGATTCTTAGTCCTCGTAGTTTCACTCTGTCGTCTAACTTCCTCCCCCTCTCTGCGTCTCGAGACTATAATCTGCTCTCTAAAACTCCTCTCTCGGGCGTCTCTCTCTCTCTCTCAATGGTGTCTGGTCTCTCATCTACTCCTCTACCTCATTCTTCTAGTCGTCTCTGCTCATCACCTCTCCTGCTGCTCGATAACTCGTCTGGCCTCCTCTCTCATGCAATCGAGAACTCAATATCTCATCTGACACTGCTCTGTCTCAATCGTTCTGCATCGTCTCTCATACTCTCATCTGCACTCTCATAGCTCTGTCTTTGTCTGCTGAAAAAAAAAAAAAAAACCTTCTCTGTCTCGTATATCAGATCTAACTCAAAATGGCGCATCCTCCGGGGCTCTCTCATCAGTAGATCAATAAATCGATCTCATCACCTCTACTTCTCTCAATCTCTCACTCTCTGTCTCACACCTCTCCGTCTGCGAATTCTCTCTTGTTCTCACTAATCTCTGGTCTCTAACGTCGCTCCTCCTCTTCGTCATATCGTCAGATATATCTCTCTCACTCTCTTGTTCTGTCTTCTCTAGTCTCCTGTCTCTCTGGCAAATCATTTCCACTCTGAAAAAAAATATGTCTCTTTACTCGCACAATCTGTCATCTGAACTCCTCCTCTCTCTCGTCAGGCCACTATCTCTCTGCTCCGATCTCTCTCTGCCTGCGGTCTCTCTCTCTCTGTCTCTTTCTCATTCTTCACATCTGTTCTCTCACTTCTCTGATCTGCACTGGATAATGTCTTCGTCTCGTCTCCTAACTCTCTATCTCTCTCTCACTCTGATCTACACACAGTAATGATGGAGACTTAGGTGTAACTAACTGTACTCTCTCAATTCTCTCTCATTTCTGAGCCAGTCCTCTGTTCTCATTCGGTTGTCTCTACCTCTCTCTTCCACAGGCAAGCAAAGGCTACATTACAGTCCAATTAGTAATAATATTCGACAGTGTGTACACAGACATCATGCTCTGTATTCAGACAGAACCACTAGGTGAAGCAGAGGGGAGTTAGGGTATACCTTACAGTTTTACGTATGGTATGTTAAATTGGTATGCTATGTAAAATGTACTCATACTGGGGATGAGATCGGCTTAATGGCTTATATATGATAATATTCGTCGCACAGTCTACAAGACGCTTCACGCATGAGGGGGGGTTCCCATCACCCTACATTCTTCGGAAAGATGCACGTCGGCCGTTCATTGACATGCTAATCTGTATTGTGACATCACTCACCTCACTTCTATTCCTACGGGGTGACCTCTGGGCAAGAAAGTAGATCTGTGCTAAAGCGTATTTCCTATTAATCTCCGTTGCTAACACGTAGTTCACCTCGGAAGTATAGCAAAAGGGCCTAGCTCGTCTATACGAAGCCTGCAAGGTAGTTGTAGTGGTAGGTGGGGCTCGTGCACGGTGAGGGGCGCAGTTAAAAAGTCGGACTCGTCAGTCCTTGTTCTCACGCCGGCGGCTCAGCTGCTGTCTTTTGTCCTCCGTTTCTCCATAACAATCTGATGCCAAGTAGATTTATATCGAATCGTCATCAGTTCGTTACTGTCATACATGTGGCTACCTAACAAACGGCCTGTCTCAAAAGAGAACAAGCTATCACAAAGATCTTACCGGTGCCTTAAATGAATTTTAAGGCTTGTAAAAGCGCCCTGGTAAAGTCTGTTGTAATAGATGGATCAAAACCGAGCAGGCAAGTGCCGCAGCCTCAATGTTCGTGTCTAAGTGGCTTCAGAGGAACCATGAGCCTCACCAGGTCATGTTTTATTTTGGTGTGGGGGGGGGGTTGGCGGTGTGGTATTCAATGTGATTGGTATTTACAGTGTATTATGTATTCTGGCCAGTCATAGTTAGGAGATCATGCGGGAAAATAATGAATGCAGGCTTGGCGATGCTGATTTTTCATTCTGTTACTTACGCATTGTTTGGTTGAACAAGATCTGTGTAGCTAATGCTCAGCTCTCGCGGAGTACAACTGGTCTCGAAACTGCTCAACGCGTGCTATTGACACAGGGGCATATCAGCTCTCAGATAGCACAGAGCTTTGAGGATAATTATGGATTAAGGCTCAGAGCAGCTTTCAATAGGAAACTTTTTTTTTTCTGCCCTACTTAAGTAGAATAGGCTCTGGCGGCAGTAATCTGTGTTAGTTTACGAACAGAGAATGCATACTGGTGGGGTTAGGGGGAGAAATTGAATTATGTGTTAGCTAAGAATTGACTCATTAATCACCTCCCTTCAACAACAAGCACACACAGGCGCACCTCACACACACTCACACACACTCACACACATACACACACACACACACACACGTACACACACACACACACACATCCCATAGCAAATGAGGTCAGATTTACACAAGAATCGATTTGCATCGACTTTCCCTGATGCCGAGCTCCGAGATATTAGCAACTTTGATGAATTCTCGCTTTCGGATTTCGTGCATTAGCAGGTAAAATGAGCCGCCCGTCATTTGGAAAGGTGTGCCACTGATGAAATAAAGTGGGGATAGAAAATCAAGCTTTGTTTTATGCCTCGGCTGCGCCGTAACGAGACGCTATTTATACTGTGGCTCGATTGAGCGCTCACTCTTGCCTCAGACAGCCTGGAAAAGGTCAGATGTGGCAATTATGCAGGTGTGCTCTGAATGGAAAGAGCCGCTGATTGGAGGCTCCATCACAGGGCTTCTCCAACGTGCTGTTTATTGCCATGGCGGTGGGCAGACGTGGAAATGGCAAGTATCTGGAGTGCAATGAACACTTTTGTTTTTGTGCCAACGAGGTGGAAGTGTTAGGTGATTAGAGAAAGAGTGCCGTCGACATGGTAAGAGCTGGGCAGAGATATTATTGATTAGGTGGGGCGAAGTGAGCTAAGGGCAGCCGAGAAATATTAACGATTTTTTGTTGGAGCTCAAAAAAAAAAGGAGCTCAGATTTTATCACCGGAAAAGCAAATATACGTGGCGGAAAAGAAACGGTGGGAGAAAAAAAAGCCAATCTTAACTCTCCCTGGGTCTGAGTCCTGATCGCGGTGCCTAAGCATCAGGTTTTCTAAATCCAGACCCTGTGACTGTAGCTCAACACAATGTTGTCATAACTTGACTAAATGCCAGGATTCTTTCAGACTTGATTGTGTAGCAATAGATGAATGAATGAATTCTGTTAAAACTGTCAAAATCTGCCTGACAAACTTCTGGCTGTACTCAGCTGTAGCTTGACAGAATTATGTCTGAATCCCAAATTTAACAGAAATCAGACAAAAATCTACATCAATCTGTATCAAACTGTAGTCTTACAAGCTCTGCATAAATCTAACAGTAGCCAGACAATATTCTGTCTAAATCCGACTGTAGCCTGACAAAGTTCATTCTGAGTCTGACTGTGGCCTAACAAAATACAATCTGAATACGACTGTAGCCTGACAAAGTCCTGTGTGACAAAATCCTGTCTCCGACTGTAGCCTGACAAAATCCTGTCTCTGACTGTAGCCTGACAAAATCCTGTCCCCGACTGTAGCCTGACAGAATCCTGTCTCCAACTGTAGCCTGACAAAATCCTGTCCCCGACTGTAGCCTGACAAAATCCTGTCTCCGGGGATCCTGACCGACTGTAGCCCTGACAAAAAATAGTCCTGTCCGACTCTAGCCGACTGTAGGTCCTGACTGACAAAATCCTGTCCCCCGACTGTCCCCCCGACTCTAGCCTGACATAGTCCTGTTTGAATCCGATTGTAGTCTGACAAAGCTATGAGATATGATTAAGCAACTGTGAGAAACCTTGATGGGAAATTTGAACCCGATTTGTGTTCAAACTTTTGACAAATGATGTTTAAACCCGACCAAATCCGGCAGAAATAATTGGATCCCATTGAGTTCGCACAAGTATTTTCAGTGCTGTGAAATCCAGTACACACATGCAGACATAAATGCATACACCAACACACACACACACACACACACACACACACACACACACACACACACACACACACACACACACATTCTCTCACACGCTCCTTCCATACAAGAACTACTGGAAAAATTCCCTGACATCTCCACCCAGTGACAATCTTGTTTGCAAAATGTCAACCAGAGCTCAACTCCTCTACTGCTGGAAGGACACCTCACACCTCATCTCAGCCTGGCTAAATAGAGTGCTTGTCATCTGACCACAGAACGACAGTGATTCATTTATTTATTCACTAATTGCTATTCCCCAGCACATTATATAAGGGCTGGACTATAGGCTATATATAGGATAGACGTGTGCAAAGGGGCTCCAGGCAGAACAGCTCCTTCCCACTACATTGATGGGCACTATTGTGACTTGTCATTCCGCTATAATAAGTCTGATTGGCGGCGTGTGGCACTAGTCCTCCCATTGCATATTGTAGCTTGACACTCATAATAATACAGTCTTTCGTCTATCGTCTTTCCTAAAAAAAAGAGAAAAGAAAGAGAAAAAATCAGAGCGAGCTGATGTGATGTCACTGTTTCCAAGGCAACTCTTATATGAGGCTTCATAAGGCCCATAAATGCTAATTGTGTAAATGTCAAAAACAACATCTAAAACTACTTGCATTGATATGACAACTGACATAACACTCTTATGAAACATGGTGGCATGAAATAGAAGCTTTTAAGTATGGACCGATACGGCACAGCTCAGAGAAGGTCACAGATTTACCAGTACAGCTAAAGCCCTGGGGACAGTACACAAACTCACATACGCACCCACACATCCTTCATGTAGGAGCATCAGGGCAAACGGGGGGCTCAAATACACAGAGAGGCAAAGACAATACCACAGACCTGTCATGGGACAAAGTGTCGAAAGAGAGAGAGAGAGAGAGAGAGAGAGAGAGAGAGAGAGAGAGAGGAGATTGATGGACAACCACTCGATTCTGTCATCATCAGGGAGTCCTCAGCTCAAAACACAGAGGCCACCAAGATAAAAAGAGAGAGAAGGAGAGAGTGAGGGGGAGGGAGCTGAACCTATGAGCTGTGGCAGTGTTTACGCTGTTGATTATTCTGATCAGTGAGGAGTGACTATGGACATGGGGTGTTATTTAGGGAGCATGGCAGTAAGTTAAGCCGCCATGTTGTTTTTCCTTATTTACTCTTTTATTAATACAGTGTATCTTATTAATAAGATTGTCAAGAACTCAGATAAAGAAACACAGTCGATTGTCATGGGGAATGATTTTGTCATGTACTTTGGTACTCAGAGAGCAGAACACCTGTTCACCTTTGCTTTGAACACACTGGGCAGATACAGCGGTGGACACTGACAAAGTACTTTTACTTGAGTACTGTACCTGAGTACATTTTTCAAGCATTTGTACTGTATTTGTTCAGTGATGTACAGTAACTCAGTAAGTGTAATGTGTTAGTGTGCTGTAAGTAGTGTGTTGGTGTACAGTAACTCAGTAAGTGTAATGTGTTAGTGTACTGTAAGTAGTGTGTTGGTGTACAGTAACTCGGTAAGTGTAATGTGTTAGTGGTACACCTGTAAAGTAGTAGTGTTGGTGTATTCGGAGTAAACTCAGTAAGTGTAATGTGTTAGTGTACTGTGTACTGAGTAAAGTTAGTTTTACTGGAGTACAGTAACTCAGTAAGTGTAATGTGGTTAGTTTAACTGTAAAGTTAGCGTGTGCTGGTGTACAGTTAACTCAGTAAGTGTAAGGTGTTAGGTGTACTGTAAGTAACGTGTTGGTGTACAGTTAACTCAGTAAGTGTAATGTGTTAGTGTGCTGTTAAGTAGTGTGTTGGTGTACAGTAACTCAGTAAGTGTAATGTGTTAGTGTACTGTAGTAGTGTGTTGGTGTACAGTGTAAGTGTAGTGTTAGTGTACTGTAAGTAGTGTGTTGTGTACAGTGTACTCAGTAAGTGTAGTGTGTTAGTGGGTAAGTAGTGTTGCAGGTGTACAGTACTCAGTAAGTGTAATGTGTTTGTGTTCTGTATGTAGTGTGTTGGTTTACTTTAACTCAGTATGTGTAATGTGTTTTTGTACTGTAAGTAGTGTGTTGGTGTACAGTAACTCAGTAAGTGTAAATGTGTTAGTGTACTGTAAGTAGTGTGTTGGTGTAGCGTACAGTAAAGTCAGTAAGTGTACATATGTGTTAGTGTAACAGTGTAAGTAGTGTGTTTATGTGTGTGTACTACAGTAACAACTCAGTAAGTGTAATGTGTTAGTGTACTGTAAGTAGCGTGTTGGTGTACAGTAACTCAGTAAGTGTAATGTGTTAGTGTGCTGTAAGTAGTGTGTTAGTGTACAGTAACTCAGTAAGTGTAATGTGTTAGTGTACTGTAAGTAGTGTGTTGGTGTACAGTAACTCAGTAAGTGTAATGCGTTAGTGTACTGTAAGTAGTGTGCTAGTGTACAGTAACTCAGTAAGTGTAATGTGTTAGTGTGCTGTAAGTAGTGTGTTGGTGTACTGTAACTCAGTAAGTGTAATGTGTTAGTGTACTGTAAATAGTGTGTTGGTGTACAGTAACTCAGTAAGTGTAATGTGTTAGTGTACTGTAAGTAGCATGTTGGTTGGTGTACACTAACTCAGTAAGTGTAATGTGTTAGTGTGCTGTAAGTAGCGTGTTGGTGTACAGTAACTCAGTAAGTGTAATGTGTTAGTGTACTGTAAGTAGCGTGTTGGTGTACAGTAACTCAGTAAGTGTAATGTGTTAGTGTGCTGTAAGTAGTGTGTTGGTGTACAGTAACTCAGTAAGGGTAATGTGTTAGTGTAGTGTAAGTAGTGTGTTGGTGTCCAGTAACTCAGTAAGTGTAACGTGTTAGTGTGCTGTTAGTAGTGTGTTGGTGTACAGTAACTCAGTAAGTGTAACGTGTTAGTGTGCTGTTAGTAGTGTGTTGGTGTACAGTAACTCAGTAAGTGTAATGCGTTAGTGTACTGTAAGTAGTGTGTTGGTGTACAGTAACTTGGTAAGTGTAATGTGTTAGTGTACTGTAAGTAGCGTGTTGGTGTACAGTAACTCAGTAAGTGTAATGTGTTAGTGTACTGTAAGTAGCGTGTTGGTGTACAGTAACTCAGTAAGTGCAATGTGTTAGTGTGCTGTAAGTAGTGTGTTGGTGTACAGTAACTCAGTAAGTGTAATGTGTTAGTGTACTGTAAGTAGTGTGTTGGTGTACAGTAACTCAGTAAGTGTAGTGCGTTAGTGTGCTGTAAGTAGTGTGTTGGTGTACAGTAACTCAGTAAGTGTAATGTGTTAGTGTACTGTAAGTAGTGTGTTGGTGTACAGTAACTCAGTAAGTGTAATGTGTTAGTGTACTGTAAGTAGTGTGTTGGTGTACAGTAACTCAGTAAGTGTAATGTGTTAGTGTACTGTAAGTAGTGTGTTGGTGTACAGTAACTCAGTAAGTGTAATGTGTTAGTGTACTGTAAGTAGTGTGTTGGTGTACAGTAACTCAGTAAGTGTAGTGCGTTAGTGTGCTGTAAGTAGTGTGTTGGTGTACAGTAACTCAGTAAGTGTAATGTGTTAGTGTACTGTAAGTAGTGTGTTGGTGTACAGTAACTCAGTAAGTGTAGTGCGTTAGTGTGCTGTAAGTAGTGTGTTGGTGTACAGTAACTCAGTAAGTGTAATGTGTTAGTGTGCTGTAAGTAGTGTGCTGATGAAGCAGGACCTATCAGGGTACAGCGGTCACTTTGTGTTGAGGTGTTTGGACCTGTTGGACAGAGCTGGGTTCTAGCTAAACTGTTCTCCTTCAGTGTTCTGTGCTTATGATCATTTGAATAGACGTCAGTGTCAGACTAATGAATGAGCTTCTATGAAAGACTGGTGGACTGAGAGACACTGGAGTCTCCTCACCTACACTGAGCTGATGAAGATGGAGGTCTAAAGGGAGGAACTTTTACTGGAGAAATGTTTTACCTTGGGTGTCTCTACTTTAACTCAGGTCCATGATTTGTGTACTTCCTCCAGCACTGAGCTTGAGTATCACTTCTTTTGGAAATGTAAGGCTTTTCTTCCACCACATTTAAAAACAAATATTGTGCTTTTGACTTCCCTACATTTCTGTAAAGGTTCTTTCTGCTCATTACTCATTGCATGACAAGTATTGCTTTCTCTCAGGAGAACACTAATTACGCCGTCAGTCAAGGCCAAAGTACTACTGCATTTCTTGAACTGTAGAACTTAATGGTTTTCATGACGGCTACTGCTACAGCAGAGGTAGACGATAAAGATGTTTCTCAATAGGTTTTTAGCTAACTGATCCACGCTCTGTGTTAGCCTATCTTTCTCTGTAGGTGTCTGTGATGTAGTGCTCACTGCTCACTTATACAGTCACATTTGCTGCTGTGGGTCTTAAAAATAATGAGTAATATTTTGGTGAATGTGTGAATAATCATAAATCTCCAGACAGAGGCAGATACAACCGATGCTGTTTACACAGTGCATGAATGGAAAATGAAAACCATTTGGTACATAACACCTGGTCCTCTTTACTATACTATACTATACTATACTATACTATACTATACTATACTGTACTTCACTATACCCTACAATATTATACCATACTACACTATACCATGATATACTATACTATACTATACTATACTACATTATACCATAGTATACCATACTATACTATACTACACTATACCATACTATACTGTACCACACAATACTACACTATACCATGACATACTATACTATACTACACTATACATACTACAGTATACCATACTATACTACACTACACCATACTATACTATACTATACTATACTATACTATACTATACTAACTTTAAATACTATTATTTTTTAAATAATGTTTAATAAAACAATATTGCATTCAGAGAAAAACTCTTTTAGCTTGATGGTAGTGAAGGAAATCCAGAGGAGAACTCTTCATTACCAGACTGCATTAAGTCTACTAGTGTTGAGAGAGCCTGTGTTCATTGATGGGATTGTGAACTAAGCACGCTTTACTATCTAAAATATTTTACAGCATACAGTATTACAGCTGGAGCGAACCCTTAGTCCATGTGTGTGATGTTTCTGATGTTGATCGCTGAAATATCCCCAAAGAACTTAATTTGAGGTTGAAATCAATTCATTTCATATCTGTTTTAAATTTTTTGTAGAAATTTGAGTTTTCGTCATGTGCTGAATCCTGAACTGACACCTCTGTTGTGTTTGGTCTGTGAAGTGGTCCACAGTATGGAAAACCAAATTTCTATTGCTCTTTTTTAAATAAAGTAGAGCATAAACTAATATGTAAAGACTGTTAAAGCTTCTGAAAGCCTTTGTCACAGGAACACCTTTAGTCTGCCTTTAGCCGTTTAGCTCCACCCACTCATTCTAAAGGACTTAGGGATTAGATTAGTCAGTAACAAAAACAGCCTGTTTCATTCTAGGGACCTGGAAAATGGTCAGGTAAAATAAATTGTGGCCATGTTTAAACACATAGAATCACACAAGTACTATCTTAAATCTTAAAAATGAAATACACAAAACGGCCTTAAAAGAGCTCAGACTAACCCTAGAGTCACATGTAATAGCCTTTGCCTGGTTTATGAACTGAAGCTTAAAACAGTGATAGGCCTTCAACTCTGAAAAACGTCAGGAATCTTTAGGAGTGTTCTAGAAATCTGTCGGGGTCTGAAGGGTTGCTGAAATAGAATAGTGGTGTGCTGTGGTGCTCAGAGAAACTGATCAGTGCTGGAAGTCGTTGAGAACCGGCAGCAGTGTGTGCATCATCATTAAAAATAAGGGCTTCAAATTTTTGGCCACTGCTTGACACGGCACGGTGTGTCCGGTGGCCATGTGTGTGTTCCTAGCCTTCACGTTTCCTGCGAACTACGTCAAAATCATTGTCCATGGTAATGAATGCCACAATACAGAGGCGACAGATAGGCTGAAAACTGCTGGAGTGCAAGGTGTGACTGCAGGCATGTAAGTGTAGCGCGTATAAAACCCAGAAACTTCAGCTCATTGCAACTCAGAAATAGAACCGTTTCAGAGCAGTGATGCTGCTTCCTCCAATGCACCTGCCACGCCATCTCCATGCTCACGATAGCCAGAACTACCTCTCTCTCTCTCTCTCCCTCGACCACATATGTCCTTCCACTGAGCTCCCCTGTATGAAGTTGCTGAGGTAAGAAGATCGAGTTTTCCACTTAGCGGAGCACAAGGGCTCCCACCTCTTCCCCACAGTGCTCTCAGCACTTTGCGTATGTGTGTGTGTGTGCATGTGTGTGTGATCGGGTACATAGGTGTGCAGAGCACCTACAAACGGCACGTGACCTCCAGACAGAAATGACAAACACGTTTCCATGGAGGTAGTGTCACCAAACATGCTCAGCATGGATCTATACAGATGTTAAAGCAAATGTTAGAATAAACACAATATAATTACAGTCCTGAATTATCAAATAGCTGTGGTTGGACGCAGCGGGGAGCGCGCTTGAAAAGCATGGCCGTTACATCAAACCGCGGAGGCTTCGCCTTGATCCGCTTCGTTCTTTCCCAACTATTAGCTTTGTGAGGATTTTCATTTCTTTCATAGTGGGTTCAGATGGAACGCTTGCTGGAGGCTACAGCCTATTAGCATAATTTCTCTCGAAACAGTTCTAAAATTACAGACGCAATTGCACTGACAAGTTCATTGCTCCCCGTCCTTGTGTTTGTGTTGCTGTCAGACGAACGTACGAGGCAAAAGAAGAATAGGTGTACTTGCTACCATACTGGAATCAATAGAAAGTGGTGCTCGTTGTGATAATGGCAGCATTGTCACAAAGAATCCGCTTCATCTGCCGCACTAGCCTGCAGGAGACTGCGACGGATCCACCACCCTGCTCATTATGGAATGCCTCCTGGTGCTTCAAACCAACCAAACGACCACACACACACACACACACACCTAGCGTCTGCTCTCTATCCTGCCACAATGTGCTGTTCAAACTTTAAGACAGCGCATGTACGACTTGAATCAGGACTTTCAGACAGTGAAAAATGGATGGGCCTCACTTCTCAATGCCGCTGTCTCATTGGGGTAAATGTGAACTTCCCGGCCTGGCCCGTCCCCATCCTCCACCTGTCTCTAACAGCAGAAGAGTCGCTTTGTTCTGCTGTCCCACCTCACCCGTGAGCTAGCTTCCCAGCTCTTGGCCCCTTTTCTCTCCTTTTATCAGCTGAAACGCTGCCAGCTTGGCTGATGTGCACTGTGAGATACCTGTTATAGGGATTTCTAACGCCTTCCTCGCTTTGGGACGCTCAAAGAGGAAGCGCTCAGAGGGTGGCCATTTATAACGTCACAGAACAGGGAGGCAACTGTTGCTCGGTTGGTGAACGTATGAAATGACAGCTTTTCGCAGAGTTTCAGCGAGATTTAGCGTTTGATATGTAAGCGAGCTCATTCACAGCGGCGTGTGATGTGGAACAGTTCATTCTGGAGAAACCTGCTGATTTACCGGCTTTACTAATGGTGGTGATAGGAACCAGGGGTGCCATTTTATTTGTCCAAATGAACAAGTCAGTCTATGATAGTAAAACGGTGGTCCACTCTTTGTGGTGGACTGTTTTCCAATACTTATATTGCTATTATAAAACAGTGCCTCAGCCACCAAGCAGTGTGTAGCAAATTCCTGTGACGGTGTGATGACGTCAGTCAGTCATGATATACAGGGGTTGGACGATGAAACTGAAACACCTGTCATTTTAGTGTGGGAGGTTTCATGGCTAAATTGGACCAGCCTGGTGGCCAATCTTCATTAATTGCACATTGCACCAGTAAGAGCAGAGTGTGAAGGTTCAGTTAGCAGGTAAGAGCACAGTTCTGCTCAAAATACTGCAATGCACACAACATTATGGGTGACATACCAGAGTTCAAAAGAGGACAAACTGTTGGTGCACGTCTTGCTGGCGCATCTGTGACCAAGACAGCAAGTCTTGTGATGTATCCAGGGTAATGTCAGCATACCACCAAGAAGGACGAACCTCCACCAGCATCACGTAGTGACCTGGCCACTATCCTGCAAGAAGAATGGCTTAAAATCCCTCTGACCACTGTGCAGGACGCAGTATATGTCATTCCCAAGACCAACTGACGCTGTATTGGCCGCAAAAGGAGGCCCTACACCATACTAATAAATGATTGTGGTCTAAAACCAGGTGTTTCAGTTTCATTGTCCAACCCCTGTATGACTTGACCTGTTTTATACACCTTACTCTAATATCAGTATTAAACCTCTAATAGTATCTCTATATTAGGAGCCATTATTGTAATGACTGAATGTATTCTTACCTGATTTGAGTCCAGGTGAGCCCAGCTTCTTTGGGATCCAGTGGTCTCCTTAGTGATCCAGGGATGGGGAGAACCTGTGAAAAGAAAACCTGTAAAGAGACAGATTTTTAAAAAGCATGCTATTGATAATGTCAATAAGGTTCCCTAGAAATACTGTATTTGAGTAGACACTATTGATATATGTTTATGATAACTAAACATTATCTGCTCTTGTTTTGTGTATATCTTAGCCCTTTTGTGAGACATGGTGTTTGCCAGATCCTGAGTGTAATGGGGTTATGTGTTTAAAGGGGGGAGTCAATACACTAGGGGAGGACATGTTGGTAGAGTGTATGACTTTGGAGTCCCAGACTTGTTTGAGTTCTTGGACAGCTTAGCGTCCAGGTGTTTAGAATACAGTACCTGTCGGATATTCATTAGTTGAGTATTAATAATCATTGAGTGTGCAAGTCAATAAATTAAGGGCACTTTGGGCGACGCAAAGTCATCAATGAATGTGCATAGGACATCTAATACACTCGTCCAGTCAGCTATCTTCTGGGTGCTAATGCTCCTAAAGTTGTGACACCTCATAACAGATGGCGCTTCACCACCAGCATTAAGAATTAGCTTGTCTAGAACGGTGCATTTCATAACAAACCACTCTAAGATTCAGATTTCTATCTTTACATCTTAATGACTTAATTATGCTAAATTATATTTTTAATAATCATGGGAATCACTTCCCTTTAAGTAGGAGTGATGCCCACCTCTCATCATAGACGTGTACCATACTTCACCAACAAACTCCAGGCTTTATTTAGGACCACTGGCGTAGCTCTTCAAGAACATCTGAATATTTGAACCGTATACAGGATGTGCTGAAAATGGTCTGAAAGTAGGGTAAATCAGTTGTTCCCTGTCTAATCCAGCAGCTCAGTCTTCTCTTAAAGAAGCTTAATAAGTCAATAAACAGACACGCTGTCCAATATATTTTAATGACAATGCATTCACTAAGTTTTAAATTGCTTCTATTAGCATCCTTGGCAGATGATGAATGGGGTGCACTCAGCAGTGCTCACTGCCTCCACTTACAAACATCATCACAATTCAAATCTAATGAGGCTGTAGTTTGTTAACATGGACAAAATACTGTTAAGTGTATTAGCACTGGATACATCACCAGGACTCAAGAAGTTGACTTAGCATTTCTGTGCAGAGCAAAAGAACTCGAGTTTGGCCTAAAACTACAGCAATGGATGTTAAGATTAGCATATTTAGCATAGCATCAGCACCATGTACAAGGTTATGGAGTTGTCTTGTTGGAGTTTGTACATTTAAAGAGTTATTCCACAATATTTCTGGAAAATTTACTCTTTTAGACGTATAAACAAGAATCCCATCCAATGGTTCCGTTTCTCAAAACGTTGTAGGAGTTACATCGTGGAACTTTTCGCAAACTAAAGTGACTTTATATCATCACTGCCTAAAAAAAACTGGTAACTTTACAGGAGTGTAATATAATTTAATTCAATGTAAGTGGAAATCCAATGGAACCAGACAAAAATGGAGATACACTTTTCTTAAGACAGCGACAATATGCAAACAAACATGGCAGATAATGCTGGCTAATGCTGGCAGTGTGTGCTTTTAATCTGACGTGTTTGGCCCTCTGGCCCTCTGGATATTTCCCTTTGCTGTATGTACCTAAACAATCCAGGAAACAATCCTGATTATCCGGATAATCCAGATCTTTTCTTTTTTTTGACCTTTTAAACTTTTGTTTCCAATTAAAACTGAACAGTAAGTATAAGAATTACTACGATATCATGGTCAGTACATCATTATTATGATCATAATTGACCTCAAAAAGACCTGTTAGCATAGTGCTGTTAGCTCAGTAGCTCATTCCCGCTCCTAAACCACTTTCGTTTATTACCAATGTTAGCATTTTACGGGGAGGTATTCCTGGATGTTTTTGGGAGGGTCTGCACTCTGGTCTGCTCTAGAAGGTGACCTATGCCAGGTGCAAACCTGTGAGTTTACGATCCTGCAATGCCTATTAAAAGCAGGGCCTTGGAGTATTCATTAAGCTTCAGAATGATTAATGTCTAACCATGTCTGCTGAAACTTTGGGAAAAGCAGGGCCTACAAAGTGATGACGCTGACAGGTCGGAGATGATGCTGAAGATGAGAATTCGCTCGCCGTTCTCACTTTTCCCTCCAAAATGGCAGACGACTGTTTCCCTTGCTTCTTTTCTAAGCCGTTTTCCATAATTGGGTCAGTTCGTAACTGGCGTTTTCGGGTAATTAGCATCGCTGATCAGTGAGCATCCGTCTGTATCGTCTTCTTGTTTGACCGTTTATCTGGTTGGGTCTATCTTGTGTTTCACCCCTTGCGATTCAGTGCACTTTGCTTGATTAGAAAAGGACTAAAGTATGCACTTTCCACTCATTAGCCATTTTCATTCTGATTCTCATTTAGTGTCAAGAATGCTAGTCGGTTTTCTGAGAAGGGAAGATACTGTATTTCTTAATCTATTATGAGCAGAGATAGAAGAAGGGTTTTTTCTTTAACGTTACATTAAAGCAGGCTGTCATCGTAATCCAATTAATGAAAAAAGAGCCAGAAAAAAGGCAACATCAGCTTCGTTAAAGGAAATAGAATTGACTGCAATCTCCACAGAGCTGCTAGTAACTGATGGCGTGTTCATAATTGAACAGATCTAGTGAAAAAAAAAAACCCTGCGTTTAGCATAATTAATAGCAAGGCTTTTTGATAAGTAGCAATGACTGGGAGATTATTGGTGTAAATGAGCACATTTTTCTGATTGTCTTTGCGGTGCTGGCAGGAAACTTGATGAAGAGGCTGGGCAAACAGCACTTTCAAACTTCCCCAGTAAATGAAAAACTGTTTTTAAGTACAATAAAGATCATTAGATGGGAGAGTAAGCTAATTACGGCCGTTTTTATTTCTCCTTTCAATTATATGCCATTGTTAAAACTAACCGACAAAGAACGTCCTTATATGTAGTCATGAAAAAATAATATGAAATGTAATTAGAGGTAAAATGACTTTTCAAGTGAATAAGACTTTAAAAACCTCAGTATTAAAATGTGCCAGCTTTGCCTCAGTTACTCCAGACTCCATCTCTTACGCTCAACATCCGAAAAATAGTAGCAGGAATAGTTGTGCCAGAAGGAATCAACCAACAAGAGTGAAACTTGATGGATGGGTTTGACATTGTGAGACTTGAAAATGGTTCACGCTCGGCTGTGCATGTGACATAAGCAGGAATTGGTCTTATCACTGTATCTGACTGACCCAACAACCACCATTGCAGACATTCAGTGAGCAGTCTCAAAGACTCAGTGGTGTCGTGCCAGACTCTCATGGAATGACTCAGAATGTCAGCGACTCACTCGTCTTGGACAACCAATGGATATGTGCACTGTGGTCAGCACTAAGATGATTGGTTGCCACGTATCACAC
This sequence comes from Prochilodus magdalenae, assembly GCA_024036415.1. Lineage (NCBI taxonomy): Eukaryota > Metazoa > Chordata > Actinopteri > Characiformes > Prochilodontidae > Prochilodus > Prochilodus magdalenae. Next base: position 423,988 of record JAMWET010002814.1, on the reverse strand, counting down.
GTCCAGAAGGCCTGGTGTCAGTCCACCTCTACTGCACAGTCTGCAGGAACTGTGTAAGAATATTCAAGCTGCATGGGATGGATTATCACAGGACACCATTAGGGACGTCTACAACTCCATAGGAGCCTCTATAACTGCATAGGAACCACCACAACAAGTCCATGCCGAGGCGTCTGGCATGTTGCACTAGCAAACATGGTGGCCCAACGGCATACTGAGAGACACTACGTCTGTATGCCCTTATGAAACGATAATATATGGCAATGTATTGGAAATTATAGTGCAATATATTAAATAATACAATGTCATATATGGGAAACAAGTGCATATATTTTGCATATATTTATATAGTGATAAATATATTACAATATATTGTATAATACATAAGGAATTGCCGCATTTCATATATTGTATGTATGGTAGTACAATATATATTTACTTATATATTGTAATATATTTCATTTTATATGTAATAGACATGTATATATGTATATAGACATGTATATATGTATATATGATAATATATATAGTTTTATATATGTGAGAATATTTTCATACATACATGTGGCAATATACAGTATGTATATATTCTCACATATATAAAACTATATATATTATCATATACGCAAACACATAAGGAGAAATACATATGATGTCTATTACATATAAAATGTAATATATTACAATATATAAGTAAATATATATTGTACTACCATACATACAATATATGAAATGCGGCAATTCCTTATGTATTATACAATATATTGTAATATATTTATCACTATATAAATATATGCAAAATATATGCACGTGTTTCCCATATATGACATTGTATTATTTAATATATTGCACTATAATTTCCAATACATTGCCATATATTATCGTTTCATAAGGGTGTGTAGCTCGGTAAATATTGGCCATATGATTTATCATCATTTATTGCTCCTGGTAAGCTTTATCTTCGTCCATAAGAGGACTTTCTCAGTGAAAAAGAAAGCGTGCTGCCTTACGCTGAATATCTGGACTGTCCCCATTTCTACGGGCTCTTCAGGCTGTGCCTCCTCATGTGTTAAAACTCCAAACCTCTCCATCCAAGAGCTGCAGAGTGGGTTTTATTAAAGCTCTTCGAACAGCTTTGGCCATTGGTAATATTTTGCTTTTGCTGCTGTAATTTGATTATTTTAATGATCTCGTTTTGAGCCGGGGACACTCGGAGCCCTGCGGGAAAGTCATGCTTGAGTGAATTTTGAAGACCTTTTATGAGGTTGAGGACAGCTATGTGTCTGATTGGGATAGCGTTGCTTTCCATGGATGTTGCTGCATAACAACCCGACCCATAATGCCACAGAAAGGGAAATGAAGGGTGTTAATGTGATTTAATGTCATAAGTGAACTCGCACGGCACGCAGAATGTTAGTTTGTTATCATGCTGATGCGCCTTTGTTGCTCTGCTGACTAATTGAAGAGTATTTCTTCTTTATTTGAGCTAAAAGTGTTTTGGCTTTCATTTTATCAAGATTAACAGACAGTTCACTGTGAGTGTAGTCAGGGAGAGGAGCTGTGCTTTAAGTTCGCTTCCTGAGGAAAGGGTGATGTAACAGAAGTTTATTTCATTAGTAACATTTTACCTGGTGTTTATAAGGCTACACAATGCCAAACGGGGAACCCACAAGGCATTTCTGGGATCAGAAAATACATGAATTATGCTTTTTTAATTAAAACTTTGGATTAAAGAAGTATTACGGTAGTGCTCCAGCTTAACAGATACGGATAGGAGTTACATTCTCACAACACATGGCTTAAATTGAAAGCCCAGTGCTTATAGTAACAGTTTAAAGCAAGACAACTACATTAACCTGCCGTAACACTTAAACCTACATAAGCACTTATAATGGCTTATTAACATGTATAAGTACAGGGGTTGGACAATGAAACTGAAACACCTGGTTTTAGACCACAATCATTTATTAGTATGGTGTAGGGCCTCCTTTTGCGGCCAATACAGCGTCAGTTCATCTTGGGAATGACATATACTGCGTCCTGCACAGTGGTCAGAGGGATTTTAAGCCATTCTTCTTGCAGGATAGTGGCCAGGTCACTACATGGTGCTGGTGGAGGTTTGTCCTTCTTGGTGGTATGCTGACATTACCCTGGATACCGTGGCTCTTGATACATCACAAAGACTTGCTGTCTTGGTCACAGATGCGCCAGCAAGACGTGCACCAACAATTTTGAACTCTGGTATGTCACCCATAATGTTGTGTGCATTGCAGTATTGTGAGCAGAACTGTGCTCTTACCTGCTAACTGAACCTTCACACTCTGCTCTTACTGGTGCAATGTGCAATTAATGAAGATTGGCCACCAGGCTGGTCCAATTTAGCCATGAGACCTCCCACACTAAAACGACAGGTGTTTCAGTTTCATTGTCCAACCCCTGTATCAGTTGACATAAAAGCTGCTTTGGTCAATTCTGATGTCACTTCAGTCAACAAGCTTGTTTACATCTCTCTAGGTAGGTTTATATCTGTTGTCATGAAAATCTTAACATTGCTGAACAATGACTATGACAGTTGGTCCCTCTGTTTAAGCTATACATTTTTAAATAATTAAAAAATACCTTTTGCAATAACGATAATTTCTGCTAATGCTACTATACCACACTAGTGCTAATTGCTATTTAAATGATCATGTTATTTTGTCAAAATTAAATGCTTTTTAAAGCTTGTAAAAAAAATAATTTCATGTTTAAGTTGTATTTGTAACAACATGTTATTCTGCACTATGTAGCTCTATCTGTCAAGACTTCTGGCACTGAGCTGCTGCCACCGTTTACCTACAAATGACTGAACTGAACAGACCAAGATGAAACTCATATATGAGTTATGTATCTGGAACATCCACAAGATCTAGGGGTTGGTATAGGTCAGCAGATAACACTGCTACATGCCAGGGAGCCATCACCACATGTTGGAGACTGGGGGTCGAATCCTGGTCTGGGTGACTACGCTGTGCTACACCAATAAGAGTCCTTGGGCAAGACTCCTAACACTACACTGGCCTCCCTGTAATATGATTAACCTTGTAAGTTGCTCTGAGTAAGAGCATCATGTAAATGTAGACTTTTTGGACAAAATAGATTCTGATTTGCTAGTTCCTTATTTTTGTTAGTGGTTAACATAGTGTTATGTACCTAAACCTATATATATATAAGGAAGCAGAATTTAATTTTAAGTGAATTTGGGCCAGTTCTGTAGTTCTGTTGGCCTAAAGGTCCTGAGGGGTTTTCTATTGAGCTTTACCAATGCTGTCCTTCTGTAACCCAAGCTGACACAGTCTTCAGTTATGTGGTAGCTATATGAGCCTTGTAGCTGCAGTGCAAAACCAAAGAAGCAAACTCAGACTGTGGTAATATGGAAAACTGTGTACATCTGATTATACAGCAAACCATTTAACTTCATATTTAGTAAAAGTAAATTCTCTTACCTCCCTGTACACTGAATTTCAATATTTAGAAAATCAGCCATTCATTCGGGTAAGATTATTCACCATCTTGCCCTAACCTGCTTTCATATGAACCAGAAAAGCAGGCAGAAGATGCCACGGCCCTGACACCATCACAACTGGAGTTTGCAAGTCACGTAAATTACCATAGGAATTTATAAATAATAAAACGCGTTGGCTCCTGTGCACGGTGTGTATTCACTTCAGGGAGGTTAATGAGAATTTATGAGCCATCAGCTACATCACACTATCATACATTCACATTACTGGCATGCTTCATTTAGTGTGCGCTGCCTTCTTCCACATTAGTCAGCTCCATGTCGCCTTAAAAATAAGTCTGTGTCTATCACAGGGGGCAGAGGAATCTCTGTGTCTTGGCCTTGTGACTCTGTTGATATTTGAATAAGGTGTTTTGTTAAAAGAAAAAAAGCACAAATTGTTCAATTTAGTTTAGTTCTCAGAGCAGGTTGTATCCCCCGCGTCTGGAATCAAGGACTAATAACAGCAATTTCCCAAAAAGGAGACAAATTCAACAGTAATTACTGAAGGAGCAGCGTGAGGAGTCATTTGGGGGAAATTCTTTGTCGTATAACATATTCTAGACTAGTAGTGGCCCTTATTAAAAATAACATCTCATAGTATTTTATACCCAATTATTGCATTGCTGAAGACATTACAATCCCTCAGTGACAGTAAAAATATTTTAAATATTAATAATAATCTTCCTGCACTGACTAATCGCTTTATGGTACTGTCCTGAAATACAACACTTATAATCAGAACCTGCGATACTGATATCAATATTCATAGCTTTCGTATTGCAGGTGTTCTACATAGGTTGAGTTCAGCTAGTGTTCTTTATGTAAGGTGAAGATTTTATGATGACCAGTATAACATTTTGGATTAAAACCTCTTTAAAAGTGCAATCTGTAAAATTACATTCATTTAAAACATTACAAATCATAAAACATAACTAAAATGAACTAAATAACTACAATTATTATTAATACAGTGTGAATACATAACAGTTTTGTGTGTCATAGACATCTATGTATCGTTCTGTAGAGATATCTATTGAAGTTAGCATGCTAACCAGCTAGCCCCAGCCCATCCCGTCTCGTAATACCACTTTGTACCTCAAGAGGTGATAGTGAGTCACTGCAACATCGAGCCAACATGGAAGGGAGATAAGGAAGTAGCACCGACTGCCCCAGCAGTGTATGCTAGCTCTTGTCAATCATGATAAAGGTGCTGCTTCCAGTTAGGTAACTGAAAGACTGGTAGCCAAAAAAGGAAGATGTCTGAAGCTCTTGGAGACTCAGTGGATGAAGTTTGATGCTGAACATCGAGTGTGTCTTCTACACTGGTAAGGACTGAAGAGGGAGGAGGAGGGACTGTGCACTCCTTATTTCCTATAATAGGGGTGGAACCCCCAGCTTTGTGGAGATACGTGGGCCCTTGTTCTTTGGAGTAGAAATTTAATAGGTTGTATAGTTATATAAACTGCTCCTTTACATGACATTGTGACATTACAACTTGCTTATGTTATAACCTCCACAGATTAGACTTCAGCCTTCATAAAGCAATCTGCAGGGACATTTTTCCATCTCTGGTAATCAGTCTTAGACGTTCAGTGATGTTGGGGTTTGGACTCTGGGGCCGCCAGTCCATTGTTCTGAGAACCCCAGCATCATCTTTGTTTGAGTTGCTAAAGTTTCTCAGTAATGCCTCGGTGGCAGCATCACATCCTTTTGGACCCAGAGCATGCAGTAGTCTTCTCACAGTGGAGGGATGGACAGAAACACCTGTTGATGTTTTCAGATCTGAAGCAAGAGTGAAGCTTGATGTTCTCCTCTCTCTCAACAATGAAAGCTCTAAGTGCTGTTTATCTAATAGAGACAGTTTTGAAGGTCTACCAGGTGTTGCAGGTGGTTGTTAGGAGTCCCATTTTCCCCATTTAATCCTTTTCTTTTTTTGTGTTCTTTATTCTTTTGATTTTTCAGTTTCAGTTTTGGAAACTCCTGTTTTTCTCCTGATCCACTGAGCTCACTTGGAATGAACTATGAGAGATTTGCTGAAGATTCTCACCCGGTGTTTTTGGTAATCCAGGCGAAATGTCTTGTGAGTAAATGTTTGTAACAAACAGCAAAAACTGGTACATTTGTTGTGCTTTGACGAAGCTGACGACAGAAGGACGGCGTGGGATTTCTGCGGAGTTGCTATAGATGTAACAGCAACAGAAGTGCCAGGGACAACTGTTGGTTTGTGACACATTCAGCACCCAACAAATATTTCTGATGATGTTTAAACGAGTTTCAAAGAAAGTCTTAATTAAACTGGCAGCATGATAAAAGTAAAGTCATTAGACTTATCTGAGTATGTTCTCATCGTCGCTGTCCAAAGAAAACCATGTATCTCCATTTTTGTTGATTTTTACTTTTATGCATCATTTGAACACAGTAGCTGCTGTTTACATTGTCTGAGGATTTTATGAGGAATGGAACAACAGAACTGGCCAAAAACTGTTTGGACAAAAGTCCAGTTCCATAGACTTGCATTAAAATTACATTAGGTTTTGCCCTCTCCTGTAAAAGTGCCTTTTTGGAGCGACTTGTTTCTCTTTGGACAGCAACGATATGCTAATACCATGCTTCCTATATTGGATATGCTAGGGACAATAATGCTAAGGGTGCTTGGACTGAAGAGAATATGAAAAATGGCAGAGTGCATGTAGTAGATAGTGGTGCATCTGCTCTACACTGTCATAAAGTGATCCTTCTCTTTTCATCTACCAAACACGTGTCCTGAGTGCCTTCTGACTCACTGGTTACTCTCCCACTGCATCGTGTATGAAAAAAGAACAAATATTTTTTAACTTTTAAACAAATAAAAGCAAGGCTGGTTACAGAGTCTGACTAGAGAGTACTGTAATAAACAAATAGTCTTCTGAAGACTTCCACCTTCGTAATTTCATCCGTTTAAAAAGTAATTTAGCACCAAATCTAGTTCATGATACAGTAATTGTTTTGGATTGGATTTTAATGAGTGTGAATTGAGACCGGGCTCCTCGCTGCGTGCCGTAGCTGACAGATGACTGAGACGACATCGTTATTGTAGGCTACAGTTCAGAGCTAAATCCAGGAGGCCAATCTGGATGAGTGACAGATACCTGTATTTTTACCAATCACCGGATCATGAAAGCCTCCGTGTTCACCTCTGACCTTCTGAAATGATCGTTGACAGCACAATTAAAGGGCACTATTTTTGAAATGTTCTTAATTATAACTGTCATAAGTAACCTGCCTCCACCCCTCCCCCACTGCACCTCTTGAGTTCAGTTCCTGTCGGTTGACGTTCCTGTGTCAGGCGTGAAGTATACTTCTCTTTTACTTTCCGCTGTAGCATGAAATCTGTAGGAGCTCTCAAAGAGCGTCAACGCTGGAACAGACCTGCTCAACCTCTTAACCTCTAGACCTATTATTCAGTATTCCAGTATTCAATTACTAATCTAACAGTTGAGCCATTATTATGAAGTTATATAGTTTATGTACACACATCTACTCAAAAACTGAAAACAATGCTTTCAAAACAATAAAAATAATCTCATTGCAGATAAATCAATGTATATATATATATATATATATATATATATATATATATATATATATATATATATATATATATATATATATATATATTGATTTATCTGCAATAAGATTATATTTATTGTTTTATACTGTATATTCTGTATATATATATATGTATATATGCATATATATGGTTGTTTTGTTTTGGTTATATGCTACAAGCTCACCTGTGACTGATGCTAACAGCGTGTAATACCTCCATAAGCACGAATAACAATAATATGATGGACTTTAAGAGTTCCTGGATGGCTTCTCTGGCTCAGTTCTGAGGAGAGTTTCCTGTAGACTGGGATTTTAGCCACTGCTGGTAGACCCGTATGACCACACGCTTCCATACACCTGCAGATTCATACTATGACTGGCGCGCCCATTTGCAATGTATATATCTTTTCTATTTAGCAAGTGAGACCTAACAGAGAACAGCACAAACAACTAAAGTGACTGTCAACAAACAGAAACAGCAAAATCAGATCAAAAACTGAATTTAATACAAGAACAAAGTTAAGTTATCTTAAATTTACCCAAGAAGATATATTTCTAGTTTCAAATATTCAGATCAGCCTCACAGATGAAGCACTGTAACTAAAGCAGTCTTCTGTTGAACGTCCGACTAAGTAATTTCAATAATAATTTAATTATTTATTTATAAAAATGAACTCGAAAAAGTAGATATAAATATGGTGAGCACTAACTACTTTGTAGAAAAACATTATCTAATGAATTTGCACTGAAAGTGGAGGTAAATCAATTCCTTATCCTAGCACATAATCAAAGCCCTTTCTCATACAGGAGAAATCATACCAACAGCTGTTTATATCTCTTATCTCGCTGTCTGGACATCATCACTGTCCAAAGTGAAACATCTCCAAAATGGTAATGTTACAGGAGGAGGCAAACATGCCTGGCTCTTAGTGTGAGTCGATATACAAAGATTTTATCCCCATGCAATTTCAATAGGACCACTGCTAGTACATTCCCCACAGTATGTAACGACCAGCTTGTGTGCTTATATTATATACAAATATATTTTAATTGAAAGATAAATTTTTCAGACATCCCCTTTTTATCCCTGCCTTAACACGGAGCTTGAATCCCTTAGCCAGCATTGTTCTTCATGACTGTTAAATAAAAGAGAGCTTCCTTTCTGTGTTTGTCTGGGATCTGTCTACAATCAAATCGAGCACAGAAATGCACCATTTCAGGCTTTCCTGTAAACTTTGGTCTGGGGTTAGTGTCTGCTGTTTGTTCTTGGAGTTCGAGCTCATTTTGTGGTTGCATGAAAGGAGTCTTTTAATCATAAGGAAACACAGAGGGCCGCTGTGTTGGCTGTTTGAGTGGACTGGGGTTCTGTAGTAAATGGAGGGTCAGTCAGATACAAGCCCCTTTAACAAGATAATACGAATGACCAAATAACAAAATCAGATTTCAGCAGTAAACCGGATCCGAGTCTCCTTTACCTGCACTGTGAACATGACATATGTGCTAGCTCCTTCAGCAAGGAAGCGAAACCTTTCACGGACTTCTACAAAACAACCCGGCAGTGAGACCAGCAGTGAGGTGGTGAAAATTAGTAGACTAGGAGACTGTTCAGCCAAACCGTTTTACCAGGTGGGAGCCCACTCTCACAGCTCAATGACAAAATAATTTGGAGTTAAGATAAATCACCGCCTCCTTAATATGACATCCAATGAGACATAATCCCACACAACAGTGTTAGGATTAACACAACAGTGTTAGGATTAACTGTTATCTTTACCTACCGTAACTGCTGACTGTTTGATAAATCACTCAGATTAAATCAGTCAGCTCAGTGACCCGAGGGTTGCTGGTTCGATGCCCTTAACTGACAGGACACGACTGAAGTGCCCATAAGCAAGGCACCTAACCCCCAACTGCTCTCTGGGTGCTGCGGCTAGGGCTGCCCACCACTCTGGGCCAGAGTGTGTGTCCACTAGTTTGTGTGTATGTGGGGGTCTTACTTTATGAATGGGATTGATGAAATACATACACTGGACAAATTGCTCTGTGTGAAAGCACGATTGGCAAATGGTTCTACACAACTGGTGCTTACAACTGTCATTCATGCCATCACTTCTGTGCATTAAAGCATGCTTGAGTGATGTTGTGGAGGAGGTCTGAGGGTGCACTGACAATCAGGAGCCAGACTGCATAGAGCCACAAAAAGGGTCTCAGGGCAGGTGCGTTATTCAGTATCAGGGGGTTGAGGGAAGGGGGTCATCTTTAGTTTGAAGCGTGTGGTTGGGGTTGGTGGAGACCTCCCTTGCAAGTTCCGAGTTATGTGTAAGCCTGTTTGCCTCTTTCTGACCACCTTCACAGTGTAATACTTCCAGAGGTTCTTCTCTGTGTTCCTCTGCCTTTTCATTTGGGCAAAAGAGCTTTCCAGCCTGTTAGCTCAAGAGATGCTGTCAGAGGGCCTGAGCTGAAATTGACAACAGTAACCAAAGGAGGCGGGGCTTGGCAAAATTTTGCGAACAGTCAATTAGTGCATCACTGTAAATACAAACGAAGATTTCTTTGGGGATGTATTCAGGATGGTGAACAAAGCTGCAGAAGACTGACATGACTGTGAAATTGGTATCAACATTGAAGTTGTAACATCACTGCTGTCCAAAACTAAACCAGCGTCACCATTCTGATTTATTATTTGAGCACAGCTGCTGGCCTTTACATGAAGGGACAGTTTCATGATGAATGGACCAATAGAAATGCTCCAAATATGCCTGAAAAAGTAAAGAATGTCTGTACCCTCATTCATTCATTACCCAAGTTCATTCATTCATTCACTTCATCTTCTAAGCTACTCATCCTTCTGGGCAGCAGGGCATACAGAGGTCTATCCCACTCACTGGGTAAGAGGCAGGACAGGCCCCCAGTCCAAGACAGAGCTGCTGTAGAGTTATTATTTATAACACACGCACACACACACATACATACATACACATACACAAACACACACACATACACACACACATTCACACACATTCACACACACACACGCACACGCACGCGCACACGCACACACACACACACACACACACACACACACACACGCACACACACACACACACATACATACACATACACAAACACACACACACACATACACACATACACACACACATTCACACACATTCACACACACACACGCACGCGCACACGCACACACACACACACACACACACACACACACACACACACACACACACACACACATACACACGCACATACACACGCACATACACACACACGCACACACATGCACACACATACACACAGACACACACACACGCACGCGCACACACACAGATACACACGCACGTACACACATTCACACACACATTCACACACACACCCACATACACACACATACACACACACACACACACACACACACACAGACACATACACACGCAGACACATACACATGCAGACACACAGTGCATGTGCTGTTATGTCATATAAGTCATGTAAACATATCACTATATTGTATTCATGAAATATTGAATATGGCATTTAAACCTACTTGGTATTACAGTTTTTTACAACTGCTAACAAGTGTTTACCAATACTTAAGATACTTTTTCAAAACTCTAAACACAGCAGCACATCTACCTCATACAAATAGCCAAATAGTTAAAATCCTTTTCAAAAGCACATATTCTTAACTAAATACCAACTCTGCATTTCACAATGCAAACAAAGTTTTTTCTATATACACTAACTCTGTTAAAACACAGCAAACCTGGTTCAGTATCCAATCATTCTTTCAAAACACTAGCACAGATTCTCTATTCAAGAGGAACATAGTCAATCACTGCACAACTACTGTCAAAAAACTAACAGTTGATGGCATTACAGAAACTATATTACATGTAATATTTTACTCTCTCCCAGCAAACAACAGACATTATAACATCTGTTGTTTTCTTATAAGTCAGTTCATTTTTACTGTAATCCACTACATTTGGACTTTTTACTTAAATGTGTGCATTTTTGGCAACATACTGTGTACACAATGAGTGATATCACTGTAATGTACTGTATGGAATGTAGATTGACAAAAAAGGAGTCTGTGACAGTCTTGCAGTAAAGGTTATATTTTATTAGGGACATGAAATTGTAGCCTAACTCAAAAAAGAATTACCGTAATTATAAACATAATTAGCCATGGTCCCATATGTGTAAAAATACATATATACAAAAAAAGCCGCACAAGGGAGAAAAAACAGAACACAAAACTGAACGGTCTTGTTAATCTGAACGGTCTTCAGCATTTGGCCACATGTTTTCGTCCACATCACATCTGATATTGTCCCTTGCCATGCACCTGGGATAGAAACGCTTGGCATGCCTTATCCACCCCTGGCAGTCTTCTGCTGAAATGTCTCTGCAGCCGGCATCCATTGCATCTAGTAGGGACATTTGGTCATGTGGCCGATGATGGTACACCTTCCACCTCCAGGATGAAAAAAATTCCTCAATAGGGTTGAGGAAAAGCGAGTATGACGGGAGGAAAAGGGACATCATTCTTGGATGGTCTGCAAACCAGTTTGTGATGACATGAGAATGGTGGAATGCTACATTGTCCCATGTAATCACAAATGTCCTCATGTTTCCTCCCACCTGTTCCCTTTCTGCTTGTGGCACCAGTTGTTGGTAGACTTCATCCAAAAACGAAAGAAGGTGGTCACTGTTATAAGGACCAATCTGGCATTTGTGGAGGACCAAACCAGCACTTGAGATTGCAGCACACATGGTGATATTTGCTCCTCTCTGACCCGGTACATTAATGGTGGCTCTTTTTCCAATGATATTTCTACCCCGCCGACGGTTTTTGCCAGGTGATAGCTTTTCAACGGCTTTTATACGATATTTAAAGTTTTGAACCTTAGGTTATCATTTTCGACATGCTGTGTGCAAGCATTTGTAAATAAGACAAGAAAGATCCAGAGTTTTGTTATTGGGTAACCTTGTGTGTACAGAAAATGTAAGCATTGTAGAAACGTGTTAAATGATTGCATTTTATGCAAAAACAACATGAATTGTATTAATGGTATAGCCCACTAAGGACTGATGTTGCGTTTACTGTGTTTAGAGTTTTGGAAATGTGACTACAGATTGGACAAAAGGTTGTTAGCAATCGTAAAAAACTGTAATTATTATGGTACATAAAAATACAGAAATTGTTAAATAATATGCCATGTGATTAAAACTTCTAAACTGTGAGGAATAGATGTTTGGAATGGTCTTCAGTTTGAAGGCCTGAAATGTAATGAAGCTCCAGGATAATACAGGGCTCCGTGTTGCTGCCCTGTAGTGTTGCTCCATAGTGGATCTGTGTAGTAGAGGTGTACCCCCCTACAGTTCCTATGAAAAGGATGCTGATTCTTGGCATGAACTGAAAGCAAAGGAACCGAGCAAGAAAACAAAACAGGGCCAGGCCCCGGCGAAGGCACCCGGGTGAGAGATAAGAGAGGATGGAAGCCGTCATGGATCGTTTTATTTTCCTGCTTTGAACTAGGCGAGGATCAGAGGGCTCTGGGTAAAGGGCTGCGGAATCAATGGGAGTGAGATGTGTTTGTTGTGGGGGTGATGGGTCAGGCTACAGTCATGCACTGAGGATTTTGTGGACTGTATGGACTCTTTCCAGCGCCGTAGGCCACCTTTTTGGTACTTTTGACAACTCAGCAACAACAATAACAACAGACGGAAATGCTACAAAGCAGGAAACGTGGAGGAGAGGAGTATGCGCTTTGATGTAGTCTAGTTAAAGACTTCCAATTAAAATGCTACCTTGCTCACCTTCATGCAATCCAATAGGAGCATCCTCTGTAAAGGAGGAATCTCATGATTGACCTTTATTTGTCTGAAGGGACTTCTTTTCAGGTCCTTTTCTGTTTAGTACTTTTTGTATGTAATTCACAGAATTCCATAATTTCAGGTGGGTGACTTTCATCCAGCTAGCACTGAAGCACCTTAATTTACAACACAACCCAGATACTTTGGGTTTTGCTCAGTGTTTTCTGGTGGTTAAGCAAGTATTAGACTAGACGCCACTTTTTAACACTCATTTTCATCCACTCATAGTCTACTTCATCCGTTTGGTTCAATTCTTTCTTCCATTATTCTTTGTAAATTAGCTCAGTAAATAATTTTAATAGCAGAATCATAAATAACAGCTCCAACCCAGTTTCAGCCAACATGTGTCGCAAAATCGTTATATTAGGGCTGCTATTAGTTTTTGGAGTCAGCTACAATAAACCACCATGTAAATGGGCCAGACAAATGCATCAGCATAGCCCTTTATACACACACACACACACACACACACACACACACACCTATATATATATATATATATTGTCGCTGTCCAAAGAAAAACAGGTATCTCCAAAATGGCAACTTTACAGGAGAGGCCAAAAACCTCATTTAATTTGAATGGAAGTCAATGGAACCAGACGTCTTTCCAAGCAGTTTGGGGCCATTTCTGTTGGTCTGTTCTTCATGAAATTCCCACACAGTGTAAAAAGCAACTCATGTGATCAAATGAGGCATAAAAGTAAAAATCAACAAAAATGGAGATACATGTTTTTCATTGGACAGCGACGATATATATATATTATAATAGCTGATCTTGCTGCTGAAAAACTTATTGACATATTGACAACAGTTTGTTGTCAGTGAGAAAAGTTTGCTCCCAGCTGGAACCAGAGAACTGTAGGTTCCTCAGCAAGTTCGGCGAGGACATCCATGGTCGTGTTTGTTGAGGAATAACAGCACAAGCACTCACAGGTGTTCTATACGCTCCGCCATACTACTGCTGCACAGGTGCCTTTATCAATGTTGATGACCTTCAATGCTTCTTGGTTCCAATATAAACTGGTGTGAATGCAGACTGGTTCCATGAATAGCACCAAGGTTCTATGAAGCCTGGACAGAACCAGTTCAAAGAACCAGTTCTTTTGGTTGAAAAGGGCTATGAGAACAATTCTGCCTCACTAGGTTCTCTAGAATTGTTCTCATAGCCCGTTTCAACTGGTTCTGTTCAGGCTTTGTAGAACCTTGTGCTATTCATGGAACCAGTCTGCGTTCACACCAGTTTATATTGGAACCAAGAAGCATTAAAGGACACGGCATCAACGTCGACCAAGGGCCCTGCGCGGCAGTAGTACGGAAACAAGATGGCGGCGCGTATAGAATACCTGCGAGTGCTTGTGCTGTTATTCCAGAAGTTTGTTTATATCCACAAAGCCAGCACAGACCAACTACTAGTGATTAGAAGATTGAGGTGGTCCATCGTTGCCTTCTCTATCCTCGACAACAAACACGCCAGTGACTTTGATTGACCATTAAATAAGTGCTGATGCTCCTTTTATGCTCTTCTATTATACTCCGCCTATACACCCACACATAATGCAGATCGCTTCATAAACTTAATACTGGGCCCCAGAGAAGCTTGGTTTTCAGGATGAACCATCAAAGAACCTTTTCTCCAACATGATGAATTCCAACATACTTCAACTGAACAGGACTTCGTGAACTGTGCTTGAGAATCGTTACCACATGACAAACATGGAAAAGGGAACGTGTTCAGTTGTTGAAGAACAGAATGCCTCGTTCCTACTTAGTTTGTCTTTTGTATGTGGTGCCGTGATGAGTGAATACCCACTGCCACAGGGCCTTCATTAGTATTTCACAAACACAGCGCGACTGATATATGAAGGCTCTGTACGGTTCCCGCCATACTGTCGGTGCTGTGATAAGTCATCAACTCATCAGCTCGTCAGCTGCTTTGCACATTGTAAATTGGTCACAAAGGGAGCTTCGTCATCAGCTTTTATTAGTATCATTCATTTTCCACAGCTTGCTAAAAACTCCAAAGTCCAAAAATTGAAGATCTGGCATCCGAATGTCCAGAAACCTGCCAAGATGCAAAACAAAACACTTTGAGCTGACCAAAAAAAAAAATATCCTCTATTATCATTATCCTCATTCTAACATGGTGCTCCAGCACAGTGAGTACAGTGGCACTATGCACAATGCTCCCTGTTTAGTCTTTGAGGTCTTTGTGATGCCATAAATATCAGAGGATGTCTTCGCAGCAGTCTGCGCTGTTGGTTTTTCATGGAGTGGAGGATATTTCGGGAGACTGAAGGTGTTCCCAAATGTCCCCCCCACCACCCCCCACCACCTCTAATGAGCGTTCACCACCTCACACACTAATTAAGTATTAATTACTCCCAGATGGTACACTTAACCCCTGCTCTATTTCTGGATCTGCATTGTATCACTGGGGAGACGTATGACGTGAGGAAACAATATCACATAACCTCTGAAATCTTATTGTTTAGGAGCCATAAAGCTGATAAAATGTGAAATACCTCCGACAACTGTCTGCATGCTAAATTTAAACCCACAGGAAGTCCTGATGCTCTTCTGCCTCTACGCTCTCCATGCAAGATGCTGATTAACATGCGTATAAAATATCATTCTTAGCCTATACACTACCACGTACACTACCATATACACTGTCACGTACACTACCATATACACTACCACGTACACTACCATGTACACTACCATGTAGACTACTACGTACACTACCATATACACTACCATATACAATACCATATACACTACCATGTACACTACCATATACACTACCACGTACACTACCATATACACTACCACGTACACTACCATATACACTACCACGTACACTACCACGTACACTACCATATACACTACCACGTACACTACCATATACACTACCACGTACACTACCACGTACACTACCATATACACTACCACGTACACTACCATGTACACTACCATATACGCTATCATATACACTACCATGTATACTACCATATAACCTACCATTTACGCTACCATATACGCTACCATGTACACTACATATACACTACCATGTACACTACCATGTACACAACCATATACACTACCATATACACAACCATGTACACAACCATTTACACTACCATATACACTACCACGTACACTACCATATACACAACCATGTACACAACCATTTACACTACCATATACACTACCATGTACACAACCATTTACACTACCATATACACAAGCATATACACTACCATGTACACTACTACGTACACTACTATATACACTACCACATACACTACCATGTACACAACCATGTACACTACCATATACACAACCATATACACTACCATATACACAACCATGTACACTACTATATACACTACCACATACACTACCATGTACACAACCATGTACACTACCACATACACTACCATTTACACTACCATATACACTACCATGTACACTACCATTTACACTACCATATACACAACCATATACACAATCATATACACCCATTTACACTACGATGTACACTACCATTTACACTACCATATACACAGCCATATACACTACCATATACACAATCATATACACTACCATGTACACTATCATATACACTACCATATACACTACAATATACACAATCATATACACTACCATGTACACTACCATATACACAGCCATATACACAATCATATACAGTACCATGTACACTACCATATTCACAATCATTTACACTACCATATACACAACCATGTACACTACCATATACACAACCATATACACTACCATATACACTACCATATACACAATCATATACAGTACCATGTACACTACCATATACACAATCATTTACACTACCATGTACACTACCATATACACTACCATATCCACTACCATGTACACTACCATGTACACTACCATATGCACAACCATATACATTAACATATACATTACAATGTACACTACCAGTCTACCAAGTTTAGACACACCCAACTAAATGGAAGTTGTTGGTAATGTTATAA
Organism: Prochilodus magdalenae; assembly: GCA_024036415.1. Lineage (NCBI taxonomy): Eukaryota > Metazoa > Chordata > Actinopteri > Characiformes > Prochilodontidae > Prochilodus > Prochilodus magdalenae. The sequence goes on along the minus strand of JAMWET010002814.1, from coordinate 406,924 downwards.
ACTCTACAGACACTCAACCGTTCCAACTGATGAGAGTCTGATACATATACTGTACTCTTGATGTACCACAGAATGATATTTCTCCGTATCTCCACCTCTAATATATATTTAATGGTGTAAAAACTTTGATCTCTTTTCCTGCAGTGTAAAAGCTCCAGTCCTTCTTTCAGGTTAGTGAATATTCATGATGGACCGACCAATAGAATCGCTCCAAACCTGCTTAGACATAAACCTTGTTCTATCAGCTCCACTGCAGGTTAAGAAAGCAGGTATTTAAGGTGGACTGTATAATTCCATGAGTGCTATTTTATAGTAGTGTACAATGTTCTACGACTAACCATGTCTAAAGTTTTGACAGGTAGTGTAAACAAAATATATTCAACAGTCGGCTACATGATTAGTGAGTAGGAAGTAGGTGCCTTAAAAAATATATTGTTACCTCCAGCCATGGAAGCTCCACAGGCGAGAAGTGTGATGTGACGCATTTTATTAAACAGCAGCTTCTACAAGCTTCAGATCATTACATTCTTTCACTCTGCATAACAATTATATTGTTGGATTATACAGTGTAATTATATAAGATATATTATTCACATAATAAATATGATCATAGAATCATAATCCAGTTCAATTACAATGACATTTAAAGTTTTATAATTTACCAAACAGATTCCCTTGAGGCAGTTATTTTGATGACTGATTATTTTGTCCCCTACTAGTGTATTATAAACTTTATACTAATATACTTAATAGTATTTCAAAAAGAGTGCATTATTATTGAAAGTCCACAATTACTAATATAGTAATAAAACTGTCTGAGATTCATGAATCACTGAATCATTTCTTAAAGAATCAAATTTGAATTAATTGGAATTATGATGAAATTTCATATTTTATGATGCTCTGAATCAAATCATTGTGGAATCTGAGCACACTAAATCATTTCCTATGTAATTAAATTTGAGTGGAATTATTTTTAAAAAATTATACATTGAGACTCATTTTTAAATAATCATATTCGGATCAAATAAAATCATGGTGACCTTTAATTTCACTGAATAATTTCCCAAAGAATGATGCTTTAATTTGATCACATTGACATTGGAGATCACAATGCTTCTAGGAATCGATTAAAATAAATTAAATTGCATCAGAGTGAAATCCTCAATTTTGAGAATGCACTTTATAATTTACCAAAAGAATCATTTTGTAATTGATCCACATCATAGGAAAATAGAATAATATCTGAAGGGAATCAGGCCAAAGAAAAAATTTGTCTTATTTGAGTTGAATCAAATTGTGGTGAAATTTGATAATTCATTATGTACTGCATGAGGTGTTAAGTAGGAATGATTTAAGATTTGAATCCCTTGTTGATCCCACAGTGGGGAAATTTAGTCTCCGCATTTAACCCATCCATAAAGTGAAACACCACAAACACACTCACTAGGGGGCAGTGAGCACACTTACCCAGAGCAGTGGGCAGCCCTATCAATGGCACCCGGGGAGCAGTTGGGGGTTAGGTGCCTTGCTCAAGAGCACCTCAGTCGTTACTGTAGGCCCAGGGAATCGAACCAGCGACCCTCCGGTCACAAGGCTGGTTCCCTAACCTCCAGCCCACGACTGATGTATAGATATAATACTTTGCATTGGTACCGGCCCAACACTGCCTAAAACCACTGGGCCAGAAATCAGAAGGAGGTGCACCAGGGGTGCTGCTAATGCTGCAGATTATCGCATGTTATGTATTAGGCTTGTTATGTATTAGGCTCACAGTTGGAGCCTGATGTCATTGAGATGGCTGGTTAACCAAAGTGCATCCAGACAATGCATCATTAACATTACCATTGATATCGGATCAGTATCGGGATCAGTATCGGTATCAGCAGATACTCAAGCTTGCGGGATCAGTATCGTTACCGAACGTGGAAAAGTGGTATCGAGCCGCCCCTAGTGTCAAGTATTCCTGTTATTGCTCCATCTAGTATTTGTCCTATATGGCAGTGGAAGTCCTGGAATCGCTGCTGATATGGCTGAGGGTGTTCGGGTGCAGGTTTGTCGTAATCTCAGTCGCGATCGATGAAGCCTTCGCCTGTTCAGGCACACAAGGCCGCAGTGAAAGGGGTCTGTGAATACAGGCGCCGCTAAACTTTGGACTAGAGCTGAGAAAGAGAGAATGAGAGAGGTTTCGTAAGTGCAGGTCTGAAAAGGAGAAACGTTTTCTTTGTGGATACACTCAGTTCAAGAGACACCGCATTCTGTCTGAAACTCCTGGAGGTTGCTGTGATATTTTCCGCGCCACTTCCCGTGTGTGTCTGCAAGTGTGTGTGTGTGTGTGTGTGTGTTGGTAATGAGTCACCATCGAGAATGCTCTGGTACATTCTTGCGCATTTATTCCATCACTATGCTGTCTCTCATTTTTTTCTGTGCCAGTGCCCCGCAGCAGCCCACCTCATCCACCACACTCCTAATGCCACTGACCTGTCAACAGGCAGAGTGGAAACAACTAGTCTGACACAAAGTCCAACAGCAAAAGCAAACACGCATGAGTGAGGGTGATGGAGAGCGAGAGTGCACGCGAGAGAGAGAGAGAGAGAGAGAGAGAGAGAGAGAGAGAGAGAGGGACAGACAAAGCTCCAATAACGCTGTAATTGCTTTGGAGTGCTGGTGATGGAGTATCAGTTACAGCTGGGGCTACGCCAGAGGACAAATGGCCCAAAACAAGGATTTATAGCAGCCAAACAACAAGAGTGATAATACTATGAGTCCTGTGGAGGGAAGTAGGCAGGGTTTGTGAAGGCAGGGATTATGGATACAGTACTGTGAAAAAGTTAGCGAGCGCACTTCATTTGATTTCCAGTCAAAATGGCCTTTACGGACACGTTATTCATTTTCTAGGAGACGCTTCTGGGAATGATTAATCATCAGTTTCCTGCACAAATAAGGCTGCAATTATTACAGAAACCGGGATTCCTTCAGACGAACTGTCCGTATCACAGACACAGCATTTAACACAGCATTATGTAACATGTTACCCTACAATTACGATTTTATTATTCATGAGATTTGTTGGTCGCCTCCACCAAGACAAAAGCGGGCTCGTCACTGAAGATGACCCGCTGCCATTCTATGTCACACCCTTGCAGTGTTTGATGACGTTGACGTGGTGTTAAGGGCAGTCCTTGTAACGGTCTGCCTGCATGTAGTCCTGCATCGACCTGCAGTCGTCTGCCAGTGGTGCTGGCACTTACAGGATGACTCATGGAGGGCATCACTGCTCGCTGAATGTCTTCAGTCGTGGCTGTTGGGTCAGTCAGGTACAGCGATAAGGTCCAACCATGCCATGTCACATATGCAGCCAAGTGTGAAACCTTCATTCACATATCTCATCATGTCAAACCTACCCACCACGTTTCATACCTGTCGGCTGATTCCTTCTGGGAATCTACAGAGTGCACTCATTTCAGTGATTATGGATGTAATCATGAGGTGGGATTACAACCGGGGTGCACAAGTAAATCGTCAGTTTCCTGCACAAATAAGGCTGCAATTATTAGAGAAATCGGAATTCCATCCGATAAACTGTTACACAGTATTTACAACAGCATTATGTAACATGTTATCCTACAATAGTGACTTTACAGTTGATGGTACACTGACTTATAATAGGGACTACAGTGTACCTGTCATTGGCACTATGGGCCTGAAATGCCTGCTATAGTGTTATGTAACTGTATAAGATTGGGCACATGACCTGCGTAATGCTGTATGATACCACATCACACCAACAAGTATGAGTCTTCAGCTACCTATAGGTAAAGACTAGTTTAGTGTTCCCAGCATGGATATCATGAAGCTGTGAAGAGATAGAAGTAGAAGTTTTTGGAGAAAGGGAAAAGGAGGAGAGGAAATCTCAGACTGGTTTGTACACGTTGAGCTAAAAGAGATGAAAGGACGCAAACTGTCTCACGGCTAACGGGAAGCAAGACTCCATCAGCCAAGTGCTCAACCCTGCCCATGTCAGGTGTAGGCTGTAGCCTTGTCTGTGTCATCCCTGTCTCATTCCTGAGTTTCTGGAGGCCAAAGGGCATCTACCAAGCAAATAAATAAATCATCTCAAGCTGAAACGTTTGCTCAGTCTTTGTGCATCTCTTGTCCAATAGGCCTTAAAAGTTAGAACCTCCTGCAATAGCTCTCTGGTGTGGACCAGAGGAGGATGGGTTCCTCTTTGGAGTTTTGGTTTCTTCCTCGTACTCTGAGGGAGGATTTCCTTGCCACTGTCTCTCTTGGCTTGCTCACTGAGGTCTTGGACCCAGCTTCTCTGTAAAGCTGCTATGTGTATCTGTTGTAAAAGGTGTTCTATAAATAAACTTGACTTAAAAACTTTTTATGATATTGCTCTGCTGTGAAAGTCAGCATGGTTCCTTCTCTCCTGATGCTGTCTTTGCTGGTGTCATGCTTCTCATCGGAATCTAATTCCACTTCACGTGCATTCACAGTCATGCAGTGCTACATAGTTCACTCCCACTTTCAGTTATTTACACATATATCAGACGTCTCGGCACGGAGTTGTATTTTCCCAATGGTAATCCATCCCATGCAGCTCGAATATCACCACACAGTTCCTGCAGGTATTGCAGTAGGGGTGGAGGTGGAGTGACACCAGGCCTTCTGGACATGTGATGTATGTATGACAACAAACTGTTCATCTTGGTGCTGACCACGGTGCCTCCACACACAGATTTGTTGGTCGCCTCCACCAAGACAAAAGCGGGCTCGTCACTGAAGATGACCCGCTGCCATTCTATGTCACACCCTTGCAGTGTTTGATGACGTTGACGTGGTGTTAAGGGCAGTCCTTGTAACGGTCTGCCTGCATGTAGTCCTGCATCGACCTGCAGTCATCTGCCAGTGGTGCTGGCACTAACAGGATGACTCATGGAGGGCATCACTGCTCGCTGAACATCTTCAGTCGTGGCTGTTGGGTCAGTCAGGTACAGGGATAAGGTCCAACCTTGCTACGTCACATATGCAGCCAAGTGTGAAACCTTCATTCACATACCTCATCATGTCAAACATACCCACCCCGTTTCATACCTGTCGGCTGATTCCTTCTACAGAGTACAGAGTGCACTCATTTCAGTGATTATGGATGTAATCATGAGGTGGGATTACAACCGGGGTGCACAAGTAAATGACACTCCGCAACTATAGCGGGACCCCACAAACAAAAAGCAGAGATTCTCACATAATACAGCTTTAACGCTGTTATCTTTACAAGAAAGGAGGAGAGAATCAACCTCAGTGCTGTGGGGCTGAAAGCATGTGTAGCCAACAAGAAGCTCCTGAGTGATTAGACGTGGACTCAAAGGCTGGAACTCTTTTCTGTGGGTTGGTTTAATTTATGGCATTCAGCTGACACGCTTATCCAGAGTGACGTCCAAGGGTAATCATGTTACAGGGAGGCCAGTGTAGTGTTAGGAGTCTTGCCCAAGGACTCTTATTGGTGTAGCACAGCATAGTCACCCAGACCAGGAATCAAACCCAAGTCTCCCACATGGGACGGTAACTTCCGGGTGGGTAGCAGCTGCTGGGCCACATGAGTTTGATGTGAGATTGATGAGTTTGCGTATGTAACTGGGACTGATTTCTATGCCAGAACTTTTGTTGGATTTACTCGGAAACTGAAATGAATGACAGCTAAGGGAAAGGGTGAACACACTGGGGCCCTGAAAGCACTTCACCTCAACAGGTGGCTACATGATCAAGCAGATGCCAAGAAAAACACGGCCCATTGTTACCTCCAGCCATGTACGTCAGGCGTATGGCACAGCTGGAAGCTCCACAGATGAGAGGGCCTCTTTTTTATGAGACGCTTAATGTTAAACGACAGTTTCTACAAACCTCATATTAACACGTTCAGTTGACACGCTGAATCTCGTTCGTAATTGTGGGAGTACACAAAGAGACCTTTGCTTTTTGTTCTTCACCTTTTCATCCTGCTGGAAAAAGCACTGAGTCCCACTGCTGTGAAAGCTCTCCCACAAGCCTCTGTATATTTAGCCTAGCTGCTGTGTTTTTTTTTTTTTTTTGGTCATTGCTATTCTTTCTTTTTCCTCCCTATTTCTCTCACTTCCCCCCATCTGTAGGCCTACGAAACCCCTGCACTAGGAATGAACTCTCTCGGTGAGCGGATGCAGGAGGTGAGGCTCGGAGACTTTCCCTGAGAAAGTGAAAGTATCCTGCACTGCCTTTGATGTGTGATTCCTACCTTAGTCACCATCTCCTGCTTCTATATACACTCATTGTCAAAACAATAGCAGCCAGAAGGAAGTGTGGGATTGCAGTGATACTGGGAAGGAAGATAAAGGTTACCGGGAACAATTAGACTGATATGGGGAATAGTTACTGAGCTACATGTACAGGAGTAGTGACTGTTAGTATGGCTCCTGGCATGGTGTTGTACAGGTTCCTAATGGTGTCCTGTAATAGTCCATCCCATACAGCTTGACTATTCTGTGATAGGGGTGGAGGTGGAGCAACACCAGGCCTTCTGGACATGTGACGCATCACAACAGACCATTCATCGTAGGGCTGACCACAGTGTGTGTTGATTTGTGTAACTATCTTTTTGGTGATGAGTGTATATATGCCTCTCTCTCTCTCTCTCTCTCTCTCTCTCTCTTTCACTCCCTCTCTCTCTCTCTCTCTCTCTCTCTCTCTCTCTCTCTCTCCCTCTCCCTCTCTCTCTCTCTCTCCCTCCCCCCCTCTCTCTCTCTCTCTCTCCCTCTCCCCCTCTCTCTCTCTGTCTCTCTTTCTCTCTCTCTCTCTCTCTCTCTCTCTCCTCCCTCTCTCTCTCTCTCCCTCTCCCTCTCTCTCTCTCTCCTTCTCCCTCTCTCTCTCTCGCTCTCTCTCTCTCTCTCTCTCTCCTTCTCCCTCTCTCTCTTTCTCTCTCTCTCTCTCTCTCTCCCTCTCCCTCTCTCTCTCTCTCCTTCTCTCTCTCTCTCTCCCTCTCTCTCTCTCTCTCTCCCTCTCTCTCTCTCTCTCTCTCTCTCTCTCTCTCTCTCTCTCTCTCTCTCTCCCTCTCTCTCTCTCTCTCTCTCTCTCTCTCTCTCTCCCTCTCTCGCTCTCTCTCTCTCTCCCTCTCTCTCTCTCTCTTTCTCTCTCTCTCCTTCTCCCCCTCTCTCTCTCTCTCTCTCTCTCTCTCTCTCTCTCTCTCTCTCTCTCTCTCTCTCTCTCTCTAGCTCTGCAGGGGAGGAGAGGACAGTGTGCATCTCCATCTTTTACGCTCCCCCAGCTTTAATCAGACTGCATAAGTATCAAACCCTTCTCACTACACAGCCACAAGAATGCGTTTCTACCCAGCCCCTCTCCAGCGACCTTGTGTTTGCGTGTCAGGAGTGTGCGCAAAGGGGAGTGTGATGGAGGGGGGTAGCTACGTTTCCATATATTTGGCTTTTAGATATGTGCCTTGTGCTAAGCGCCCATCCACCACTGCTTATGTGCTTGTGCTGTAATTGAATTACGCGGCCTCGGGTCTCACCCATTCCCGCGGCTCCAGTGACTGGAGCCCCATGGGACGCAGCTCGGGTCCTGTCACAGTGGAGTGCGCGCCTGTGCCGCCACCGCCGTCGCTCCCTCGCTCGCTTGCCGCCGTGCCACGCTGTCACCTCTGATCACTCACGGGCTTCTCGCGGGAGTCCGCGCGCATCCAGCGACCTGGCAACGCAGGCGGCGCGCACAGCAGCTAAAGGGAGGCAGCGGAGATAAAGCAGAGACGGCAGCGGAAACGAGCCGTGGAAGGAGGAAGTGGGGGTAATCCTATCCAGTCTGATGCATCGCACTACATTACATACAGTCATATGCAAAGGGTTTGGACTAGATCGGATGCTTTTGTTGATTCTCTAAGTAAAAATTCCTCCAGTAAAAGTAGAAGTTCCTCACTTTGGACCTCCATCTTAATCAGCTCAGTGTAGGTGAAGAGACTCTAGTGTCTCTCAGTCCACCAGTCTTTAATAGAAGCTCATTCATTAGTCTGACACTGACGTCTATTCAAATGATCATAAGCACAGAACACTGAAGGAGAACAGGTTAGCTAGAACCCAGCTCTGTCCAACAGGTCTAAACAACTCAAAACAAAGTGACCACTGTACCCTAATAGGTCCTGCTTCATCAGCACACTACTTACACTACACTAACATATTACACTTACTGAGTTACTGTACACCAACACACTACTTACAGCACACCAACACATTACACTTACGGAGCTACTGTTAACCAACACACTACTTACAGCACACTAACACATTACACTTACCGAGTTACTGTACACCAACACACTACTTACAGTACACTAACACATTACACTGACTGAGTTACTGTACACCAACACACTACTTACAGTACACTAACACATTACACTTACTGAGTTACTGTACACCAACACACTACTTACAGTACACTAACACATTACACTGACTGAGTTACTGTACACCAACACACTACTTACAGTACACTAACACATTACACTGACTGAGTTACTGTACACCAACACACTACTTACAGTACACTAACACATTACACTTACTGAGTTACTGTACACCAACACACTACTTACAGCACACTAACACATTACACTTACCGAGTTACTGTACACCAACACACTACGTACAGTACACTAACACATTACACTTACCGAGTTACTGTACACCAACACACTACGTACACTACACTAACACATTACACTTACTGAGTTACTGTACACCAACACACTACTTACACTACACTAACACATTACACTTACTGAGTTACTGTACACCAACACACTACTTACAGCACACTAACACATTACACTTACTGAGTTACTGTACACCAGCACACTACTTACAGCAAACTAACGCATTACACTTACTGAGTTACTGTACACCAGCACACTACTTACAGTACACTAACGCATTACACTTACTGAGTTACTGTACACCAACACACTACTTACAGCACACTAACACATTACACTTACTGAGTCACTGTACACCAACACACTACTTACAGCACACTAACACATTACACTTACTGAGTTACTGTACACCAACACACTACTTACAGCACACTAACACATTACACTTAACTGGAGTTACTTACTGTACACCAACACACACTACTTTACAGCACACTAACACATTACACTTACTGAGTTACTGTACACCAACACACTACTTACAGCACACTAACACATTACACTTACTGAGTTACTGTACACCAACACTCTACTTACAGCACACTAACACATTACACTTACTGAGTTACTGTACACCAACACACTACTTACAGTAAACTAACGCATTACACTTACTAAGTTACTGTACACCACCACGCTACTTACAGCACACTAACGCATTACACTTACTGAGTTACTGTACACCACCACGCTACTTACAGCACACTAACGCATTACACTTACCGAGTTACTGTACACCAACACACTACTTACAGCACACTAACACATTACACTTACCGAGTTACTGTACACCAACACACTACTTACAATACACTAACACATTACACTTACTGAGTTACTGTACACCAACACACTACTTACAATACACTAACACATTACACTTACTGAGTTACTGTACACCAACACGCTACTTACACTACACTAACATATTACACTTACTAAGTTACTGTACACCAACACGCTACTTACAGTACACTAACACATTACACTTACTGAGTTACTGTACACCAACACACTACTTACAGCACACTAACGCATTACACTTACTGAGTTACTGTACACCAACACGCTACTTACAGCACACTAACACATTACACTTACTGAGTTACTGTACACCAACACACTACTTACACTACACTAACATATTACAATTACTAAGTTACTGTACACCAACACACTACTTACAGTACACTAACACATTCCACTAACTGAGTTACTGTACACCAACACACTACTTACAGTACACTAACACATTCCACTTACTGAGTTACTGTACACCAACACTCTACTTACAGCACACTAACACATTACACTTACTGAGTTACTGTACACCAAGACACTACTTACAGCACACTAACACATTACACTTACTGAGTTACTGTACACCAACACACTACTTACAGCACACTAACACATTACACTTACTGAGTTACTGTACACCAACACGCTACTTACAATACACTAACACATTACACTTACTGAGTTACTGTACACCAACACACTACTTACACTACACTAACACATTACACTTACCGAGTTACTGTACACCAACACACTACTTACAGCACACTAACACATTACACTTACTGAGTTACTGTACACCAACACGCTACTTACACTACACTAACTCATTACACTTGCTGAGTTACTGGACACCAACACACTACTTACACTACACTAACACATTACACTTACCGAGTTACTGTACACCAACACGCTACTTACAGCACACTAACACATTACACTTACTGAGTTACTGTACAACAACACGCTACTTACAGTACACTAACACATTACACTTACTGAGTTACTGTACACCAACACGCTACTTACAGTACACTAACACACTACACTTACTGAGTTACTGTACACCAACACACTACTTACAGTACACTAACGCATTACACTTACTGAGTTACTGTACACCAACACACTACTTACAGTACACTAACGCATTACACTTACTGAGTTACTGTACACCAACACGCTACTTACAGTACACTAACACATTACACTTACTGAGTTACTGTACACCAACACGCTACTTACAGTACACTAACGCATTACACTTACTGAGTTACTGTACACCAACACACTACTTACACTACACTAACGCATTACACTTACCGAGTTACTGTACACAACACGCTACTTACAGTACACTAACACATTACACTTACTGAGTTACTGTACACCAACACACTACTTACAGTACACTAACACACTACACTTACTGAGTTACTGTACACCAACACACTACTTACAGCACACTAACACATTACACTTACTGAGTTACTGTACACCAACACACTACTTACAGTACACTAACACACTACACTTACTGAGTTACAACACACAGGTAGACCCACAGGACTAAAAGTCTTGTCTCGCTCAGTCTCACTCCCATAAATGCAAACTGAAAGCTAACCTAGCTCACAGAACAAAACCAGAGGAATGCAAAATATTTAAAATGAGTGGTCCTTGTTCCCCCCGGCCCTAGCAGAGGCAGCTGCAGCTGCCACAGAGGCAAAATGTGGGTTAAGTGAAGCTCTCTCAGTGACAGCAGATAAGGGATGAGACAAAAATCAAGCATTAGATTCCATAAACAGATACGACTCGCTGCTCGTTTGCTAGTTCTCTGCCTTCTGACATAGAAATGTCTTCTCAGGCCTGCACTCTAGACTGGTGATCTCTGCATGGAACAGCGTTCGAGAAGCACAAATGACAGAAAGATGGAGCCAGTGAAGCGGAACTGTTGTAGTTCTTGTGTTGTTTATGTATTGTAAAGAAAATTAGATTTGTATGAATGATATGAGTGCATTAGAAACCTATCTTTAAAGGCATTGCTGAAAGTTAGCAAGCTAAAAACCTCACCCAGCTTGCTTCACGAGGTTCACACGCACTTCCATAGCATTAGTTTTCCGCTGGCTATAATGTTTAAAAGACTGGAAACGTAGAAACGGTGATGCCCCTGAGAATCACATGTTATGAATATTTAACATGGACCGTTTTGCCTTAGGAGCCCTGCGCCTGCGCTTATGATAGATGACATGGTTCCTCGCATTATACATATTTGCCACCATGGGAATACGGTTAATTCGCATAACATGTTATATGATATTTGCATATGTAGCATATCGCAACTAAATGTTTGTCTTCTGCAAGTACAAACATTTCCAGCTGTGCTCGCACAAGCCGCTCCATCATGCGTGCGAACAGAAAGTGTTCAACATGGCTAATGCATGTGCCGGCGCCCTAATTCGTCCTGACGCTAGTGCCTCACAAACATGAATAAGGCAATTGAACTCGGCTCTCTAATCTCATACATATTGAGTGTGAAGCTTCCTCTGCAGATGCATGTAATTGATGCAGGGATTACAGCATCTCCTCTGCTTGTTCCAGCAGTGGCAAAAAGAGGCTGACAGAAAACCTTTAGAAAGATCTGGACGCCGGCACCGATGCTGCTTAGTAGGGACTACTTCCCGAGGACGAGGGAAGATTGATTCTGCTTAGCCTTCGTGATGCAGTGCGCTGCTTTTGGGGTGAAGTTACTATGTTCTACCTGCAGATATGACCATATGGTTCAGAACGCTTTTGCAACTGGTGTGTAAGGAGAGGGACCCACATGTCTCAACACAAGATACACATCTTCAACACGTACAGTCCACCACACCCACAACCGCCATATCACGGTGTCTCTTCCTGAACCTCGGGTAGAATGTTGGAAGGCCCATCTTTTCGAGTTAGACTGAAGTAGGACATTTCAGAGGTGCAAGAATTTACGGTTTTAGCCCTCTGTGTGGGGTGGGGGGGCTTGCTGGTGGATGGGCAATAAGGACTGTGTTACAAGATGACATCACATTGGAACAGAGAAGAGGGATGCAATTGCAGCGAAGTACAATATAAGGAAAATGGAATAATATAAAAATAACCTATAAAGAGTGTTATTTAACCAGCCGTGCTTTTTCCTGAATGTATGTCAGTAAGTGAACAGGTGTGCAATATAATGTGCAAAAGTCTGGTTACCCCAGCCTTCACATAGATTTCTTCCAGTAGTCCTAACTTAATTTTATAACTAGTTATTGGATAGTAGATAGATAGATAGATAGATAGATAGATAGATAGATAGATAGATAGATAGATAGATAGATAGATTTATTCCAGTAGTCCTAACTTAATTTTACATCTAGTTATTAAATAGTATCTTGTTTGGATGGATTGATGGATGGATGGATGGATAGATAGATAGATAGATAGATAGATAGATAGATAGATAGACAGACAGACAGACAGACAGACAGACAGACAGATAGATAGATAGATAGATAGATAGATAGATAGATAGATAGATAGATAGATAGATAGATAGATAGATAGATAGATAGATAGATAGATGGATAGATAGATAGATTTCTTCCAGTAGTCCTAACCTAATTTTAGAACTAGTTATTAAATAGTATCTTGTTTGGATGGATGGATGGATGGATGGATAGATAGATAGATAGATAGATAGATAGATAGATAGATAGATAGATAGATAGATAGATAGATAGATAGATAGATAGATAGATAGACACACAGACAGACAGACAGACAGACAGACAGATAGATAGATAGATAGATAGATAGATAGATAGATAGATAGATAGATAGATAGATAGATAGATAGATAGATAGATAGATAGATAGACACACAGACAGACAGACAGATAGATAGATAGATAGATAGATAGATAGATAGATAGATAGATAGATAGATAGATAGATAGATAGATAGATTTCTTCCAGTAGTCCTAACTTGTTTTTATAACTAGTTATTAAGCAACCACATCAAACATTAATAATGACCAGCTTACTGTCTATGACTGTTAGCTTACTGAGATCTCTACTGTGGTATTACATGCCCTTATGCTCTTCTTCAGGTATACAATGTTGAGGACCTGGTCTTCAGCTGATTATCAGTGACGTTACTGCAAGCATGCCGACTCTAATGCCCTTTCCTAAATGGTCTGTGTCTGTGCTTTGCCAACTATTCAACACCAGCATCAATATACAAATATGCAAATATGTTGTTTTTCTGCTGATCAAACCTTTCTCAGGGGCTACAGTAAATTCAGAACGCATACCTGCGACTGTGTCATTTCCACCTATGACCACACTTGCAAACTAGTCCAATCTGTGTTTTGGGTAATCTGGCAACCCTGATTCCAGTGAGTGCAGTAGCATGTCTGTGGTTTATGCAGCTACAGCTGTTTTCAAACTGCCCTGTGCACTTTCACTACTGTGACTGTCCTCACTGAGACTGAGAAGGCTTTGCTCCTCTTTCTTTAGCTTCTTGGTGGAGATGGGGGCCAATAACCCAAAGCCCCCATGGCCCCCTAAAGTTCCCACTATTGTAATCATGCAATCTATCAAGCCAAGCCAAGTCCAGTCAGGTCAAGGTTTATTTCTATAGCGCCTTTACAGCTGATGTCACAAAGCAGCTGTACAGAGAATCCAGGTCCCCAGTGAGCAGGCCAAGGGTGAATGCAGCAAACTCCTGTAGAGCATAAAGAAGAAACCTCAGTGGGAAGCAAGACTCAAATGGGAACGCAAAACAAAACAAACGAGTAATCAAGTTTAATTGATGAACCATAACAGCCCCATACAAGACAAATATAAACATCTTCATACACATCACTTGTATTAATAATTCTGGCAAGGCAAGCACTTTCGCCAGGAGTGAGCGCGGCACGAGCGGAATCCTGTTTTGACTACCAGCATTTAAAAGCAAAGTGAGCGGCCTGACAGCGGTCAATGAGCGTGTGCATGCAGGCACCAGAGAACGGATGTCCTTGTGTGGAGCGTTCCGACACCGGAGTCAATATTGTTCTCGGCTTTCCGAGCTTCTGAGTAGTTACCTCTGGGTTTCCACGGCAACTAGGAGCAAAGGACAGCGAGACGAGATGGGCTTTAGAGAAGCTGGTCCCAAAGGATCGAGGTACCGCAACGGAAATGTCTTCATTCCACTCTGACAGGTCCTGCATTCAGCTGGACGCAGCTTTCAGTGCCGGAGATTCGCCTTGCTTGCCGGCTATGGCCCACTGCCTCCGGTTCAGCTGCTGGAGGCCCGAGGTTGATGCTACTGTTCTGTGAGGTTCTATACATAAAGAACTCTGTGACCTGCTCTCATTACAGACGTAGCGTCTTCAGTTGCTAGCATGTCCTCCAGCAGGCACATCAAAGAACTCAGAAGCAACTGGAGAACAAACGGCGTAATTAATTTGTGTAATGGCTCAGTTTTTGTGGCTTCTCAGCAATCAAGTAATGGTGTCTTTTTTTTGGAGACACTTCTGGCCCCAAGGTCCAGGCCTAATCGGGTTAACCTTCAGGTCGCATCAGCAAAGAGCATCATTATCTCAGAAAGGAGAAGGCAAGGCTTTAAGCAGAGATAAACAGCGAGTTCAGCCACTGGACCAGCACTAAACGAGAACATTACACTCCTTTTTGGTGATTAAACAAACAGTTGGGAAAAAGTGACCCAAACTAGTCAAGGGAGATGATGTGAGCGAGGAAGACTGCGGCCACACAGCGTGACTCTCGGACCTGAGGCAAATGTTGTGGAGTTTTGAAGAATCTTAAAATCTACTCTATGCGACGTTGTCCTCGGCTGTGGAGCTAAGATATGAAGTTTATTATGAGGGACAGAAATGAGATCATGCTTAATTAAAAATGCATAAATATCTAAGCTTCATTAAGCTGTTGTTTAGAGACTAATTAAACATAACACACATTAGGACTACCAAAGGACCGTTTTTACCAAACACAGTGCGGTTTTGTAGTCCTTATAAGCAGTCATACATCCAGCATCTAAAGAGATGGGCACAACAAGCCCAGACTGTAGCAGTAGGAGTTTGGGATTCCCTGACTGAACCACCTTTGACGTCAAACTTGTTCAATTGTGACTCATTCATGAACCTTTGGTGTCTGTTAAATTACTCACTGATGTGATTGCTGGTTTGAGGCCAGTGCGTTTGCAGGGGAAGGAAGGGAAAGGAAACTCTGATACCGAAACCCCAATATCGATACTGATACTGCTTATCAATAGAGATACTTATTGAGACTCTAATGGATACTTTTTTTCAAAATTTGGTGCTAAAAAAGATCCAACTGTTATTTTAAGATCACTTACTCCATCGAGCATATCTAAACCACCTGGACTCCATTGCAGTGAAGGCCTGTACATCTGTATAACCTTCCATCAACCCAATAACATCCCACTGATGTTCCTGGACAATGGCTGGGACCTGGGTGTCTGACTCTTGACACCAAAAGTGCCCTGTGATGCACTCCAGTTCAACTGCCCTCTGCCCAATGAGCAGTGGGATAGGCTTCAGCATCCCCACCACACAAGGATAAGTGACTTAGAAGATAAATGAGTGAATGAATGAATAAATGAAAGAAAGAATGAATGAATGAATGAATGGATGGATGGATGAATGAATGAATGAATGAATGGATGAATGCATAAATGCATGAATGGATGAATGAATGAATGGATGAACAAATGAGTGGATGAATGCATGAATGAATGAATGAATGAATGAATGAATGAATGAATGAATGAATGAATGGATGGATGAATGAATGAATGAATGAATGAATGAATGAATGAATGAATGAATGGATGAATGAATGAATGAATGAATGAATGAATGAATGAATGAATGGATGAATGGATGAATGAATTACATTAGAAGTGCTTAAAACCTTTGCTAGCTGTGCGCTTTGGTAATACCTACTGTCTTATTTTTGTGACAGTAACAAGTGTTACCTCGACAGGGTTATAGAAATCCAATGAGCATCAGAGCCAGGAGGCTGGACTGAGGACGTCACATGGATGAACGCACCCCTCCGACTGATCCAGCCCAGCACCAACCATGTAAAAATGGCAGCTATGTTAGAATGAATCAGTGTTACATTTATAGCACCACTGTTTGTTCAGGAGCTTATCAGTGTTTTATTCCTGACCGGTCGGGAACCAGTTAATACCAGTTCTCAAACACATCTCTACTATATAATACGAAGAAGCTAAATGATGTATAAAACTAGTTGCTGTCCAGCTGGCCCTTTAGATGTGGAGAGTTGAGCTGTGAATAACAGCGGTAATCTGTTTCGTCTTCATTCTTCTCAGCAGAGTTAACGTGAGTGCCTGGCTCTCCAGCCTAAACTGTTTCCTATTGGCTGACACGATATGCCCCATTAAAAGTTCATCGCTGTCAACTATTTTTCAGCAGAAAGCATACTGTTCATACTTCATCATGCATTGCTATCTGTTCTCCATCAACACCCCACTGTCCTTGACATCAACAGCAACAGAAGCATTTTTGGCAGATCCAAAAATAGTCAGTAGGAATGCAGCCTGAAGTGCTGGCCTTCAGAAGTTATGTTTTACAAGCAAAGCAACATCAGTGAGAAAAATAATACAGCGCTAGCTAGCTAGCAGCTGGCTAGGGCTTGGCAGTATTGTCTGAATGTAGTGAATAGATCAACAATAATGATGATGAGATAAAGACCAACAGCCATGTTCCAGTATCGCAAATCCAGGTTCGAGATCCAGTACGTTAATTTATTCTGTCATATTTTTTATTTTCTAAATCCTTTGACCTGAGCAATCTGCTATTATCTGGACAATAACTGTTTATGATTGGTAATTTTAATATTCATGATTCAAGAGTTTATTGTCATATGCACGGAGAAACAAGCAGTTGCCCTACGCAATGAAATTCTTACCCTGCACCTCCTCCTGGACTACATGGTCCCAACAAATATACAACATAAATACTACACACTAAATAAAGAAGCACCAAAAAGACGAGAGGAAAAAAGTACAATATTAAAGCTGTACCGTACAGTCTGTGCGTAATGCAAGTCTGAAAGGCACAGGAGCAGGACATATGTACAGTATGCAGTAGCAGTGCAAAGGACAGTACAGTGCAATAGCAGCCAATCATACACTCAAGTATCCTTATTACATAGACAGGGGTTGGACAATGAAACTGAAACACCTGTCATTTTAGTGTGGGAGGTCTCATGGCTAAATTGGACCAGCCTGGTGGCCAATCTTCATTAATTGCACATTGCACCAGTAAGAGCAGAGTGTGAAGGTTCAGTTAGCAGGTAAGAGCACAGTTCTGCTCAAAATACTGCAATGCACACAACATTATGGGGGACATACCAGAGTTCAAAAGAGGACAAACTGTTGGTGCACGTCTTGCTGGCACATCTGTGACCAAGACAGCAAGTCTTTGTGATGTCTCAAAAGCCACGGTATCCAGGGTAATGTCAGCATACCACCAAGAAGGACGAACGTAGTGACCTGGCCACTATCCTGCAAGAAGAATGGCTTAAACTCCCTCTGACCACTGTGCAGGACTTGTATATGTCATTCCCAAGACGGAATGACGCTGCTGGTCGCAAAAGGAGGCCCTACAACATACTAATAAATGATTGTGGTCTAAAACCAGGTGTTTCAGTTACATTGTCCAACCCCTGTAGATGTATCATACACGTAGTGTACATAATGCAGTATAAACATGTCCTGAGAGTTGTTTAGAATAAAACACAGGTCTGAACCCAGGTTCTGAGCCCCCCCCGGCCATCGCATAGATTTGTTCAACTCTACCCACAGCACACCTAATTGAATTCAGTGAGAGATCAATTAGCCAAACCAGATACTGAATGATAACTAGAAATAATATTAGGCTACATAGATGCTAAAGACCCTATATATTCTATCAGGTTATTGGTATTTATTCCAGCTGTTATTCTTTTTATCTATTAGAAAGTATTAAATATTAAGTATAGAAAAGTATTAGGCCCAAAAAATGTTTGCTTCTTTAATAAATAGCGATTATTTTAAATGAAGTTTTAAGATTTAGGCTTTAGAGTATACATGGAAATGGAGTTTGAGTGTGGACATGTGTTGGGTGGAGGTACCTGAGACGGCACAGTACACCCACCTATCCATACGTCACTACACCACTACAGACGCTTATTAAAAATCAGGAAAGCTGGAAAAATATTTACTCAGAGACGTGGTTCATTACAGGATGGGCTGCGGTCAGTCCCCGCCATGTGATTCACTGATTATTCAAGAGGAAAATATATATCACATTCTGTTGACCGGTTTCATAGCCCAGCTCGAAGGTTTCTCAGCCAGAACCATGACCCGGGTCTGTGTTCCCGCAATCAGTCAAAGAGGGCAGGAGATGGCCGTCCTTGCCTAATTCTCAAGTTTGATCTCTCACCAATAGGAGGTGCTCTTTCTATTACTACATAGGCACAGTCACATTACCGTGGACCTGATTAGGACAGGATCAGGGTCCCATGTTACCGAACTCAAACCCTAGCCATTGTAAAAAGCCACCAGCAATAAAGGATTTAAGACCAAATACAAAAAGGAGCTTCTACTAAATGCACAGAGAGGAGGATGAAACTCTGGCAGCCACCAGGACACACTGACATCGCCATATCTTTCCCACTCACACCCACCCCCTTCCCCTCTGCTAAAATACCATGAGTCATGGTTCTTTTTACAGCTTGTTACCAAGCCCAGAGTGCAGGAATCGTATTAGAGGAGCAGTCCTCTGTATTATGTGAGAGGGGAAGGGAATAACAGGATGGAATAGATGATTTACAGAACATTGATCAGACGCATTGAGTACCATGTCACATGAATGCGTACCTGAACTATATTAAGTAAGTAAGCTGGTTTCCGTGGAGCTGTGTGTCACTGAAGGTTTCGAATATGAATATCAAAACTAATGCAGGTGATGCGACGCTTTCATTCAGCAACAACAACAAGCATCCAGACACTTTTGCTTTTGTCATCCAGACTGACGGACCATTTCATTAAGTACACTTACTTATTCACAGCCACTGTCCATTTTATTGGCTTCACATACAATATAGTTGCACTTTAATGAGTATTATAGGTATTATGTGGGTGGTGGATCATTCTCAGCACTGCAGTGCCACTGATGAGGAGGTGGTGTTTTTAGTGTGTGTGGTGGTGGTGTGAGTGGATCAGACACAGCAGTGCTGCTGGAGTGTTTAACCACCTCAGCGTCACTGCCGGATGGAGAAATATCAGCCACCAAAACTATCCAGCCAACAGAGTCCTGTGGGCAGCGTCCTGTGACCACTGATGAAGGACTAGAGGATGACCAACACTGCACTGTGCAGCAGCAGATGAGCTATGACTCCAGCTATGACTCCCTGACTGTACCTCTACAAGGTAGACCAGCAAGGTAGGAGTGTCTAATAGAGTGGACAGTGAGTGGACACAGTGCTTAAACACTCTAGCAGCACTGCTATGTCTGATCCCCTCACACCAGCACCACACACTAACACACCACCATCAACATCAGTTGTCACTGTACTGCTGAGATGGATCCACCACCCTCATAATACCTGCTCTGTGGTGGTCCTTTGAGGGTCCTGACCATCGAAGAAAAGGACACAGAGAATCAGATGTACTACAGTATGTAATTGTAGAACTACAAAGTGCTCCTATATGGTCAGTGGAGCCGATTAAATGGACAATGGGTGTAGATGCAAGGGGGTCTTCCTAGTGAAGTGGCTGGTGGGTGTATGCTAAGTATAGGATAAATATATACAATCATTTTCCTGTGGGGGTCCTGACCATTGAGGAACTGGGTGAAAGTGGCTGATAATGTATGCAGAGACTGACGACAGTCAGACAGATGGACTACAGGCTGTAATGGTAGAACTACAAAGGGCACCTTTATGGTAAGTAGAGCTGATATAATGGACAGTGAGTGAAGATACACGAGGTATACCTAATGAAGTGGCCTGTCAGTGCTTCTACTGCGTGTATCTACTTTAAACTATAATATGGAAATATGCATTCATTTACAAATAATACAAAATGAAATTGAAACGTAGCTTTATGTAAAGGTTATAAATGAATTTAAATAAAGGTGGTGGATTGGCTGAGAACATTATTATTAAACAGCACTCGAATGGAAAAAGACACAGCAGCAGGAGAGTACATTTATAGTAACGCGGAGAATAATAAGAAGCAAACTGCACTGCAATCATCTCTCTTCCTACACCCCACACAAAACTCCTCTGCTAAGAAACAAGCGGAGTGAAGCATGTGTAAAATCTGCACACAAGCAAAATCAGAGCTCCACTGGAACAATGTTCTCTCAACATATGGACCAAAAATAGAACTCTTTGGCAATCATTTAGCCCGTCATGTCTGGAGAAAGAAGAACTGCATGTATGATCACCACCTCCACAGTGAAGTGCGAAGGTGGAGGCATCATGATATGGGGCAGCTTCTCTCTGCAAGCAGTGCTGGGGCATTACACAGCATCAAAGACAAAAATGAGTAGGGTGGGACATGCGTCAGAAGGAATTGCATCTCAAGTTTTATCTTAGGACAAGATTGATAACGGCATGGCCTCGTCAGTCTCCTGACGTTAAAGCCACATTATGTAATGATTTGAATCTAAATCTAAAATAATCTAAATTGTTTTGATGACTTGTGATAAGAGGAATGGTGTCTCCGTCATTGCCACTCCATGCCTGCAACAGGAGACCTCTAACGAGAACTCCATAATGCTTTACAGCACTACGTCACACATAGTCAGCTATGGGTCCTCAGCTAGCTATAAGGAAAAGTAAGTTCGGTATTCCCAGTATGGATATCAGAGGCTGAGAAGAGATGGAAAATTTTGGCAGAGAGAAAGAGAGAGTGAGAGAGTAAGAGTCCAGACCGGAGTAAATCTCATGGTTCTTATTCTTGGCGAGAGCTAAAAGACATGAAAGGATGCAAGGCAGTCTCATGGCTATGAGGAATACACCGACAATCCGAGGGTCCATCCCTGCACGGACTTCTAAAGGGGTTAGATACTCCTACTGTACTGGTCATGAATACTGGCCACAGGATGTTTCTCAGTCCAGCAGCACTGCTCAGTCTGAGCCACTCAAACGCCACACATGGTGGCCAGTTGGGCATATCCTTGTATACTCTATATGTACCAATAACTATTTTATGCCAATAATCCTGAGGCATAAATATTTACCATTGCAGGAAGATGTGACCACTGTTCAAATGTGTGATAGAATTCGGACGCGAAAGTGGTAAATACAGGTGGACATTATGATGACACTCTAAGACAGTGTTTGGTCAGATGCACTCAGTTGTTGCGTCAGTATATGAGGTTACTGGAGCTAAAATAATTGTGGTTGTGGGGACCTATTTATAACATACATACAGGATCTGCTTTATCTAGGTAAGGGTTGGAATGACTGAGCGCAGACTCCAACACGGTTTGCTGATTTCTCTGCCCCTCTCAGCTGTTAATCCTGGCAAAGAACTAATGAGTGGGATCAGGAGTGTTTGAGCAGGAAAATCACCAAACAGTGCAGGTCCAAGTCCAACTCTGATGTCTGTTGGTTCTGGGCATGGAATGTTTGTCATTGTCTCGTATTTGCAACCACAGTTCATGTATGTATACAGCACTGTGTAAAAGTCGGTGGCTACTCTTCTAGTGTTCAATCTCCAGTGAAAGTAAATGTTAAGTACATTTTATTCAGCATAAAGACAAAAATATATATTTATTTAATATATATATATATACACACACACACACACACACACACACACATATATATATATACAGGGGTTGGACAATGACATTGTGGCCAATCTTCATTAATTGCACATTGCACCAGTAAGAGCAGAGTGTGAAGGTTCAGTTAGCAGGTAAGAGCACAGTTCTGCTCAAAGTATTGCAATGCACACAGCATTATGGGTGACATACCAGAGTTCAAAAGAGGACAAATCGTTGGTGCACATCCTGCTGGCGCATCTGTGACCAAGACAGCAAGTCTTTGTGATGTATCAAGAGCCACGGTATCCAGGGTAATGTCAGCATACCACCAAGAAGGACGAACCTCCACCAGCATCACGTAGTGACCTGGCCACTATCCTGCAAGAAGAATTGCTTAAACTCCCTCTGACCACTGTGCAGGACGCAGTATATGTCATTCCCAAGACAAACCAACGTTGTATTGGCTGCAAAAGGAGGCCCTACACCATACTAATAAACGATTGTGGTCTAAAACCAGGTGTTTCAGTTTCATTGTCCAACCCCTGTATATATTATATATATATATATATATATATATATATATATATATATATATATATATATATATATATATATATATATATATATATATATATAAATAATAAACACATATATAAATAATAAAAACACAAAGAAGCCTCAACAGCTCAGTGTTACATTGCATTTTTGGGTCCCCCCTTTCCTTCAATTGGCCTGAAGGACACATGCTTTCAGCTTTACATAGAATTCTGAAGGGGTATTTTCCATACCATAAAAGTTCAGTCTTTGAAGTTGGTCACTTTTTCTATTTCTTATGATCAAAGTAACCACATATACATTAAGTGATGTCGAGGTCTGGGCTCTGGGGTGTGAGAGGCTTTTTGAACAGGTACACATCCTTTCAGACCCATATTGCTGAGTTGTCTTCTCACAGTGGAAGGATCCAAGTCAAGACTTCCTACCATATAGACACTTTTGTCATCACTGCTGGGTCTGATCCACTCACACCAGCACAACACACACTAACACACCACCTCCACGTCAGTGTCACCGCAGTGCTGAGAATGATCCACCGCCCACATAATACCTGCTCTGTGGTGATTCTATAGGGGTTCTGAGTAAGGGAAAACCAGTTATATAGAGAAACAGAT
This sequence comes from Prochilodus magdalenae, assembly GCA_024036415.1. Classification (NCBI taxonomy): domain Eukaryota; kingdom Metazoa; phylum Chordata; class Actinopteri; order Characiformes; family Prochilodontidae; genus Prochilodus; species Prochilodus magdalenae. Next base: position 383,387 of record JAMWET010002814.1, on the reverse strand, counting down.
GGACCACAGTCTGTAACTATAGAACCACAAAGTGCTCCATATGGTAAGTGGAGCTGAGTAAATGGACAATGACTGTAGACACAAAGTAGATGTACCTAATCAAGTGCTCAGAGATATGATGTTTTTGTACTAAGCCCATAGATTCATTCCATTATCACAACCTATAAGAATAAGAAGACAAATATTCTGCATGTTGGATCATATGTAACGGGACAGTGAACATCTGGCATCTTGTCAGTTAGCATATCCAGAAATCTGCTGAAAGTGCTGACATGTCAGTTTTTGGTCATAAAGCTATGGAGAAGCCACTTACAGTATGCTGGATTATTGGTTCACAGACAGTAAAATTTCAGACCCTGTATGTGTGGACCTGCCCATATTAATAGAAACACTGCGGCTTGTTATTATGTAATACGCTATTGTATAATGAATGGAATGAACCGGTTTTGAAATTGGTACTATCTGGTTTACAAACGTCACGCTGGGGTTGGAACACATGGGAATGGAGGCGTTAAAATAGAACAACTAAGACCATGACATGGCTGACACCATTTACTCTTTTCTATTCATGTTATATGTTTGCAAAGACGTGTTCTATACTCTGTAGGCTGTCGTTAGTCCTCACTGTCATATCTTACCTTTACACTGTCCCATAGTTGTGGGTAATCAATACACGCACTTTCCCCTGGGTAGGTGTGTGACCACATTTTCCCCCCACTGTACTGGACTGACAGCTGCCTTTCAGCAGGCTAGTTGTATACCGTAGGCGAGGTCTGAATTGTTTGTGTACTTATAGCCGAGCACACTGCTGTTTTTTTAGATGTGGGTTTTCTGTGTGACTCAGAGGCTGACCTTTTCAAGCTGATGTGGGACTCTGAAACTAGGTTGTCAGCATGGGATAAACTTTGTGTTCATAGAAAACGGCGCAAGCAGCCTTCTTTAAACGTTTATATTAAGCTAGGTTTCCTAACTATGTCTTCTGATTGACACATCTAAGGCTATCGGGCATAAAGCTGTTGTACACGTGAGGCCTGAATAGTGGATGAAGCCACTGCACAAGGAAGGTCCAGTAAAAACAGCTATTAGGAACAGCTATTAAGCTAATTCACTTCTTAGGGAAAAGATCAGGGAAGGAAACAAGAGTCTTCCAAATGTCTTATTATCTCAATGTAACTGATGTTTTCTCAAGATCACATCTTATTTTTCTTGTAGCCTCAAGATAACAAATATACACAGTCGAGCCACATCACTATGCCCAGAGGAACAGCCGTGTGCAGCACAGACAACAGCTAGACAGGCTATGGGTGACTCAATAAGGTCCTGGTAGGGTGCCACAGGTATCTGGAGCCATGCTGACTGAAGTGCATTCCACAGGTGCTAGAGAGTGCGTGGGGAGTGAACATGACGATGGAGGTTGTCCCACAGATGGTCAATTGGATTCAAGTCTGGGGAATTAAGGTGCCAGGGTAGTACCTGGAAACCTTGGCCATGTTCTTTCAACCAATGTTGGACATTTCGCATTGTCTTGCTGGAAGATCCCATGCGCCCCACGGAAGACAATCAGCAAATATGGATGTACATGATCTGGAAGGATGGATTCATACCCAAATCGGTTGAGAGTGTCTTCCACATGGATGGGAGGACCCAGAGAGTGCCATAAAAATTATAGCTACCTCACAACCTAATCAAGCAACAATAGGCTGACCAATCCAGAACCCAGGCCTTAACATCGTAGATGTGTTTGGATTGTGAGAAGCAGCAAATGCTACCAACTTCTAAAACTGAACTTCAGATTTCAAAAAAGCTGAAAGGAAGTCTTCTGGAAAGAATGGATTCTGTGACGCCCAGTTTGACTAGAGATTAAACACGAAAGGTCGGTCTCTGACTTTTGCTCAGTGCTATGTATCATATTCTGGTATTCATTTATCCACCCATTACACATAGCATTCAAATCCTGGCCGCCATAATTTTTTTTTACCAGGCTGATGAATTATTGACAATGTGTTTTTCTTTTTTTCCGTATTTCAGCTGTGCTATTCTCTTTCATTCCCCCGCCATTGTGTTTTCCAAAAGTGCATGGTTTTAAAATAGGAACAAAGTGGCAGCGGGAACTCTGCCTTAGTGACTTATTCTTTTATAATAGAGAAATTGTGCAAAAGCCAGAAACGTCTCTATACCTGCCTATCAACAAATGAGCAAGACGAAAGATCAAGAAGGCCTGTGTGATGTTTTCTCTTAAATGACGTTCCTCCTGCAGCAGGTTCTAGTGCTGCACGTTTGGAGCTCCTGTGCGTAGCTTCTGTTTCTCTACTGATGGAGTCTTAAAGATCTGAGGAACATCAGTGGTAATGTATAAAGGAGGTACCTTCACTTTTTTATGCAGACTTTTTCCCCTCCCAGCTTTTCTTCCCCCTGTGAGGATCCGGGGACAGGGAAATTTATTCTGACAGAAATAAGGCATATTGTGAACTTACTCCGGTGAATCTTGGGGCTGTCACAGTTAACTTCAAAACATGCCACTGCCTCGCTCTCTCATCAGCTTAAAAAGCCGGAGCCTTGACTTTTTCCTTTTCAACATACGGACAACTTGTTCGGTATGCAGGACTGTACGATGCTCTGACAAACAAAGGTGCCGAAGGAGTTCCTCAGAGGGATGCTATAACAAACCCACCTTTGGTTCTCTAAAGAAGTGGTCTTCAGGACCGGTGTTTTGACAAATTGTTCCTCCAGTGACGACATGTCTTACCGTAGCGCATATTTACAGGTAGCTCTCTACATACTTCTATTTGAAAACACTACCATCAATAAAATGTAGTATATGTAGGGTATTTTGATAACCAAAATCTCCTAATCAGAAATCTTTCCCAGCATTAAGAAATAAATAGTATATTTGGGATTTAAAGTAATATTAAGCTGTCTCTGGTAATAATAAGCTTCTGTACACTTATTAATTTAACATAAATGAATACAATAACAAATATTTAGTTCTCATGCCATATTAATCATATCGTCACTGTCCAAAGAAAAACAGGTATCTTCAAAATGGCAACTTTACAGGAGAGTCCAAAAACCTCATTTTATTTGAATGAAGGTCAATGGAACCAGACGTCTTTCCAAGCAGCTTTGGGCCATTTCTGTTGGTCCATTCTTCATGAAATTTCCACACAGTGTAAACAGCAGCTCATGTGATCAAATGAGTCATTAAAGTAAAAATCAACAAAAATGAAGATACATGTTTTTCTTTGGACAGCGACGATATGCATGTTCAATAGGACCACTTGGTGGAAATGACAAATGCTTAGAACAGCTGTCCATATTTTTTGCTTGATCCTGACTCCTTAACATAGGGTAGAGGACAGTCTGGGGACCCTCGGGACTAGTTTGAGA